>JBBPUH010000500.1:0-11156 GCA_038094555.1 Boletus aff. phaeocephalus
TGAAACCATCTCACTAATCAGAGCGTGCAGATTGCACGTGACGCACCGCCGAGGAAATGGCTGGGACAAAATCCCTGGACGATATAGTTGCCCCCAATTAGCCTCGTATAAACGAATTTAAACCCAATAAGGCGGATGTCTAAGGCGGAAGTCGCGGACATATAATATGGCGTGGAGGATTTTTGTTTCCCTTGACCCTGCATGGGTTTCCTGCTTGTCCACTGTGCCGTGAACGGGTACACAGTCGATATCAAAAAGTACGTACTGGTTGTTGTCGAGCCCTTGTAGTTAATTCCCGTCGACTTTCAGGTCACTGGGCCAGGATGGTTGAAATCAAGACTTCACATAAAGTGCTCGTCGTCTTGTTCGCTAAGGATGGAAAGCAGATATTGGGCGGCGGTGAAGGAGGGATGCTACGGCGATGGCGAGTAGAGGATGGACAGGAAGTTGGCGAACAGATTCAATTTGAAGGGGCTCAGATCTATGCTGCCGCGCTGTCGCCGGATCACAAATGGCTGGTGTGTGGGCTCCGTGTTGAAGATGGCACCGAGAATACTGCGAGGGTGCGAGTGTGGGATATAGAGACCTACAAGGAGGTCTGGGATATCCAAGGACACACCAACACGGTGTACTCGGTGGATATATCCCCCGACTCCACGAAATTCGCGACGGGTGGGTCTGAAGATCCCGCCAGAGCGTTTATCTGGAGTATGACCACTGGAGAAATACTGATAGGACCACTCGAGCACGATGGTCTGCTAGTAGCGGCAGTACGTTTCTCTCCCGACGGCAACCGACTCGCTACTGCCACCGGGGATAAAGACACCAAGTCAATCCGCATCTACAGCTGCGATAGTGGCGAGCAGCTGTTAGAAATACCCTGCCGGTTCTGGAATGGCATATCGTCACCACTCGCTTGGTCGGCTGATGGTCGTCAACTCTATGCCGCAACGCCCGAGGGTGAAGTCAAGTGTTTCAGTGCATCCTTGGGAACCCTGCTCAGTAAATGGGCCGCTCCTGGCGCCAAACAGGTTTACTCCATCGTCCTAGCACGTAACCAAACATTCGGCATCGCCGCCACAGCCAAGTCAATATTTTTTTGGGATACCTCCATGCAACAGCAAATTGGGACGGCCATAGAATTCGAAAGCTATGTCTGGCCGGTTTCGCTTTCCCCCGATGGCGACTGCATTACGATTGGAGAGGAAAATGGAAGAATCACCACCCACGGTCTTCGTCACATCCTATTACCAAGTCATTGGCACTACTGGGCGGATTACGTAAATGTAAGCTATCTCGTTTGTGCAATGTTGGTTGTCTGGTAACAATTTTGGCTCACTCCCCCCCCACGTCGTGAGTGTTCAAACGTTTGTTTTTCGCCGGACTAAACAGTCTATCTCTCCCATGCAGGTCATAGTTGCCCTTCATGCCTGTCAGTAATCCGACGTTCGAGCTGTGGACACAGGGCGACTTGACTTTTGTCGAAGAACTGTTGAATGAAGACGTCAAGAATCCCCCGAATCCCTTGTGTCATGCACGTGCACTCGCTTACCGTGCCCTTGTACGTATCCGTCTGAAACTCTGGGACAAGGCCATCGACGATGCCAAAGAGGTAGTATTCAGATTTGTATCACCCTATACTCTGTTGACTATAACGCTAGTCCATCAAGGTTAAGCGATCCATCATCGGTTATATCGCATATGCGGTCGCCCTCGTCTGTATTGAAGAGTACACGGCCGCGAAGGAGGTGTTTGACCTAGTGTTCAGCGACGATCTTCCAAGTGAAAATAAGCTTCTGTTGTTAATCATGGTATATGCTCATTGTCTTTGTTGCTACTAATGCCAACCTTTCGTCTCACGTAGGCAATTGTCCTCTTTGAATGTGGAAAACACGACAATGCTATCTCACGCGTAGATCGTTTGATCGAGATAGTGGACCATGACCAGTCACCATACGTCACTGTCAGGGTACGTACACGAGAAACATCACAATCCAAGCCAGGTTAACGAGGCGATGTGCAGGCTCACATGATTCTCCTACGCGAAGCAAGGTCGAGGAGAGGAGGCCACGCAGACATAGCAGAATTATTCGAGCATGCGAAAAGAGCCATTCCCACGAGCAAAAATCCTTACCTGTTGGTTATCTCCCTTGTAAGCAAGTCTCGAGTTCCTCGTTAATGGCAATAAATCCATTCGATACCAGATATTTGGATGGAACTTTGACAGACTTCCTACCGAAATTCAGCTTCTTTTGTCGAAAGCAGTGTGTACCATGGTCGATACGGTTGGCGAAGGAGTGTTGACGACCGAGATGATTGCAGACTGGGACGCAGGTGGGCATTCTTACGACTAACTACGGCAATAGGCATTGATTGTTTGATGCCAGACCTTGTTCAAACGTGTACCACAGTATTCGAAAATGGTGGCGATGAGGCAGTAATGTCCAACGATCCTGAGTTAGCGATCACACGGTACTCTGCTGCACTGTCCCTGAACCCGCAGAGACCGGCTAGTATCCTCGTCAAGCGGAGCACCGCCCGAGGGATGTTAGGGTTATGGGATTGTGCGTTGAAGGATGCAGATGAGGTTTGATTCACTCTGCCCGTATCTGACACCCAGAACTCAACCGATGCAGGCGATCATGGAAAACTCTCTGAATCCACGGGGTTATGAGAAAAGATATGCAGCCCTGTATGCATTGCAGCGGTATGACGACGCGATGAGTTCGTTCGTCTACATGCACTCCCTCATCGACTCGTCACCCGATCCAGATGACTGTCGTGAGTGCTACTTTACCGGCGCAAAAGTTACATCACAAACGACATTGCAGAGCTAGCCAAGAAATACATTTCCCCCTCACAGTCGGAGAAGGCCATCGACAACGTTGTTCGTGGGGTGTCTGCGGCATCCCCACTTGTACTCATTGACGTGAAGAGTGGACGCCTGTGCGATGAACAAGAACGATCGCAACTATTCAAGTCAGAGCCAGAGTTCAAAGGGCTGATTTACTCTATGACACAGGCATTGGACGACAGGCGCATCCGTTGTGTAGTGGAAGATTTTTTCCGATACGTAACCCTTTCACACGTATGGCGAGACAGGGAGCCTTTATTCCAAGATATCAAACAGGCAGACTCAGTCTGGGAATTGGATTCATCACCACTGAACGACAAGCTGCGTAAATTCTGTGACGTAGTTCGCGCGGACGGGTACCGGTGGGCCTGGAGCGATACTTGTTGCATTGATAAGACGATCAGCGTGGTGTTAAACCACTCCCTGAAGATGATGTACAAGTGGTACAAAGCGTCTGCAGCCACCTTTGTTCACCTCGCAGATGTAGCATCTCCATCCTCCCGTGGTGGTTTGAAGGGCAGCAAGTGGCTGACGCGGGCCTGGACATCTCAAGAGCTTCTCGCGCCAGTGGTGATCCGGTTCTATACAAGTGACTGGAAACCTTATCTCTGTGACACCCGGTCCAATCACAAGGAATCTTCGGAAATCATGGAAGAGCTTGCAGATGCCATTCAGATTTCCTGCAAATCCATCGTTGATTTCTCCCCCGACTGCCTAACAGTCCGGGAGAAGCTCCGGCTTGCCTCCACACGCGACGCGACGCTAGAAGAGGATGTCGCATATTCGCTGATCGGAATTTTCAAGAGCGATATCCAGCCGGAGTATGGAGAGGGAGGTGCTGCGCTGGGCCACCTGCTGGAAGAGATCGTGGCCGGTTCTGGCGAAGTGACGATACTTGCATGGAACGGCGAATCGTCGCCGTACAATAGCTGTCTTCCTGTCACCCTCAAGGTATATTCCCAACTACCCGACCCTTTTCCTCCCATTACCGGTGCTGAAATGGATGAGCGCGTTGCCACGTTGAGAAAATCACTGTCGCAGATGGACGCTCTACCTAGTATCCACGACGACGTCGCACGTCTACCCGTCGCCCGCTTTGCCAACTGCCGACTACACCTCCCTTGCATTGTCTTCCCAGTCCAACAGCTTGGTATACAAAGTTCTTGGAGCGGCCAAGAGAGCCATTACCGTGCCGAGGTGTTGGGGATTGGCGACGTGGAATTTCGGACAGCGGATAGACTCCCGTTGGCGGAGCCACGTCGACTCGTTTTCGTTCATCCATGGATTCGCGAGCTCTGCGATCCACCCGACAGTCCCGCTTCTAGAAGCACATGGGAAGATGATGATGACATGTCTGATACTGAACTCCCATTCCTTACTCCACCCAGCTCCCCCATGGATGCACCACTCACTCCCTTGATAGACAACTATACCAGACCCTTGCGGCTGATTGTTCGTCTGCAACAACCATTTCACGCGTTGTTGCTTGAACAACAACCTGGTGGAGAGTTTAAACGCGTTGCAGCCGAGCATGAGATCATCGTTCCGGGAATCAAATACTTGGAAAACATCTTTGAGGATGTCCAGACGCGCGTGGTGGAGATATCGTAATGTAGGTATGGATTATACTATCTCGTGCTTCCCTGGTTATTTCCGTTTCCATTTCGTTGTTTGTCTTTTCGCTATCGCCCTTCTTACCGTATAAGCATGTAGTATTCCAATGTCGTCGAACGCGTTCGTGACTCAATATTAATTATAGCTCGTGTTGTACATACAACAGCTGACGACTCGCAGGGATGAAGCTACGTGGACTACATCGGTAATAGCAAGACGACACAAAAAATAGCTAGACAAGTAAGAGACGATAGAACCTCACAACCATGTCACAATACTTCCACGACACCAATCTGAACTTCCTTAGAGAAGTTCTTCGGATCACTGAACCCAGAAATGACGATCTCATGCTCGGCGGCAACTCGCTTGAACTCTCCATCAGGTTGTTGCTCGAGCAACAGCGCATGAAACGGCTGTTGCAAACGAGCTATCAGCCGCAGGGCTCTAGTATAGCGGTCCATCGTGGCAGCGGGGTTAGCATGTGGCGATGAAGTGGATGGAGAACCGGATTTAGTTTCGGAGTCGGACACATCATTGCCATCGTCCTTTGTCCCTCCCCGGGTGAAACCATCATGTGGACCACGCAGCTCGCGAATCCATGGATGGACGAGAATGAGCTTGCGTGGCATCGCCAATGGGAGCCTGTCCGACGTCTGAAACTCCACTTCGCCAACCCCAGATACCTTTGCACGGTAATGATTCTCTAGACCATTTGCAAAGCCTTGTAGATTAACTTGTTGGACTGTGAAGATGATGCAGGGGAGGTGTAATCGGCGGGTAGCAAAGCGAGCAGGAGGTAAACGGAAGACCTTGTTACGGATAAGTGCAGCATCCGTCTGCGATAGTGAATGTTTCAACGTGGCAACGCGTTCGTCCATGTCAGCGTCGGTGATAGGGGCCAAAGAACCAGGTGGGTGACCATATACTTCGAGAGAGACAGGGAGACAACTGTTGTATGATGATGATTTGCCGTTCCAGGCCAGCACCGTCACTTCCCCAGAACGAGCCACGATTTCCTCTAGTAGGTGTCCCAGTGCAGCATCTCCTTCCCCGTACTCTGGTCGGATGTCACTCTTGAAGATTCCTATCAACGAGTATGCAACGTCTTCGTCGACGGTTGCCTTGCGTGTCGAAGCTAGTCGAAGCTTCTCCCGAACGCTGAGATCGTCGGGGTTGAAAGCGGCAATGATATTCCGAGCAATACCAATGGCACCCACAAGTTCCTGCATGATTTCCGGTGATTCCTTGTGATTGTGCCGGATGTCACCGAGATACGGCTTCCAGTCATGGGTATAGAACCGGATCACCTTTGGCGCGAGAAGCTCTTGGGATGTCCAGGCCCGCGTCAACCACTTGGTGCCTTTCAAACCACCACGGACGGGTGGAGAAGATGCCACGTCTGCCAACAGGACGAATGTGGCCGCAGATGATTCGTACCACTTGTACATCATCTTCAGGGATTGGTTCAATACGGTGCTGATTGTCTTATCAATGCAACAGGTATCGCTCCAAGCCCATCGATATCCGTCCACGCGAACCACACCACAGAACTTGCGTAACTTGTCGTTCAGCGGCGAAGGGCCTAATTCCCAGACTGATCCTGCCTGTTTGACATCATGGAATAAAGGCTCTTTGCCTTGCCATACATGTGAAAGCGTCACATATCTGAAAAAATCATTCACCACTTGGTGAATGCGTCTGTCGTCCTGTGCCTGCGCCATAGAGCAAAACAGCCATTTGAACTCCGATTCTGACTGGAATATACGTGTTCGTTCAGAGCCATCACAGAGACGACCACTCTCGACATCAATAAGCACAAGTGGGGACTTCTTGGAGACTGCGCGAATGACGATGTCGGTGGCCATTTCCAATTGAGAGGGTGAAACATATTTCTCTGCAAGTTCTGCGCAATGTAAATTATGATGCTATCCTTACGTCCATAAAGTGACACTCACGACAGGCATCTGGATCGGGAGATGACTCGATAAGGGAGTACATGCGGACGAATGAACTCATCGCATCGTCGTACCGCTGTAATTCACGCAGGGCCACGAATCTTCTCTCATATCCCCATGGGCTTGAAGAGTCTTCCTTGATTGCCTGAGTTGGTTGAGTTCTGGATTGTCAGATACTAGGAAGGGTAAAGCATACATCATCTGCATCCTTCAACGCATCATCCCATAGCCCTAACATCGCTCTAGCAGTGCTCCGCTTCAAAAGGATGCCAACGGGTTTCGACGGGTTGAAGAACAATGCAGCCGAGTATCGTGCAACCGCCCGATTAACATCACCGGACTTCGCTGCGTCATCACCAGTGGTTTCGAGTGTCGTAACGCATGGTTGAACAACATCTGTCATGAAACAATCAGTGTCTATCGTTCGAACTGGTCATAAAAAGCATACCCGCATTCCAGTCAATAGTCATCTCAGTCAATGCTCCTTCACCGAATGTTTCGACCATGCCATACACACCTTTGGACAAAAGCAACTGAACTTCTGGGGAAAGCTTATCAAAGTTCCACCCGAATACCTATTGGGTACAGTTAGTGTAATTAAGGAGGAAGATGAAAAGAGGTTAGCCTACAAGTGAGATGACCACTAAATAAGGACATTTTTGAACCGGGATGGCTTGTTTCGCAAGCTTGAATAATTCCACGTAGTCCGCTCCTCTCATTAACTTTGCTTCGCACGAGAGAACCATCTGAGCCTGTACAATGTCTCGTTAACATTGCTTGGATTACCGCCTTTCCTATGAACATACCCTGACAGCGACATATGGTGACCGATCATTGTCCACTATCTCGATCAAGCGATCCACGCGTGAAATTGCATTGTCATATTTCCCCCGTTGAAAAAATGTAATCGCCTGCATGAGACAAAATATCAGGATCGGTAACAACGAAGACAACGGAGGCATACCTTGATTAACAACAGAAGATTGTATTCACCTGGAAGATCGTCGCTGAATACCAGGTCAAACACCTCTTTCGCGGACTTGTGTTCTCTGATGCCGATGAGGGAAACTGCATGTGCGATGTAGCCGATGACAGATGGCCTAACCTTGAGAGACTGGTGCAAATAGTCACTACCACCACAGAATGGGAGATGACGAATGCTACCTTTTTGGCATCTTCGACGGCCCTCTCCTGGTCTTCTCCACGGGTGCGTACAAGGGCACGGTAGGCAAGCGCGCGTGCGTGGTAAAGGAGACTCGATGGGTGTATGATGTCTTCATTCAGAAGCTTTTCGACGCGAGCCAAGTTTCCCATTGTCCACGACTCGAAAACAGGACTACTGATGGACATAAAGGGCAGCTGTGGCACTGTAATGGAGTTGTCCGGACGAGTAGGAAATAAATACTTGAACACTCACAAATCACGATGCATGGTTCAAGGGGGAGGAACGGTCCAGGAACCGTTAGGCAGTCAACTCTGAACGAACGAAATTGCTTACGTTTACATCCACCGCCCAGTACGAGCTTGGCAGGATGTCACAAAGACTTCGAATGGTGATTTTCCCGTTTGCTTCTCCGGTCACAATACAGTCGTCATTTGGGGACAGCGATATCCACCAAACGGAGCTTGCGGCCTCAATAACTGTCCCAATTTGTTGCCGTGTAGAGATGTCCCAAAAGAATACCGAGTTGTATGTGACGGCGGCAGCGAACTTTTGGCTATGTGCTAGGACAACGGAATAGGCTCGTTGAGCACCGGGAATGGCCAGTTTACTAAGCAGGACTCCCGAGGACGTGTCGAAACACTTGATTTCGCCTAGTGTAGCAACATACAGATGACGACCGTCAGCTGACCAAGCAAGCGGCGACGAGATGCAGTTCCAGAACCAGCAGGGGATATCCAGCAGCTGGCGGCCATTGTTGCTGTCGTAGATGCGGAGCGATCTGGTATTCTCTTTGTCCCCTGTAGCAGTGGCAAGTCGGTGACCGTTGGGAGAGAATCGCACTGCGACAACACTGCCATCGTGCTCGAGTGGTCCCACTAATTTTTCACCACTGTCATTCATCCTGTAGATGAATACGTTCTTGTCACTTGATCCTGTCGCGAATTTTGTGGAATCAGGGGAAATGTCTACCGAGAAGACCGAGTCGGCGTGACCATTGATGTCGGCTTGAAATTCGTCCCAGAGGCGCTCGAAGAACGTCCCGAATCCTGTCACTTCCACTTGGGGCTTCTGTGCATCCAGCACTCGTACCCTGGCAGTTTCGTTGTCGCCGTTCGGGGTATAGAGTCCACACACGAGCCATTTGCGATCCGGGGACAGCGCAACAGCAAATATTTCCGCATCTTCGGCGAGTCCGGCGACCTCGATTGGTTCGCCTACCTCTTGTCCGTCATCTACGCTCCATCGCCGAAGCATCCCCGCTTCACCACCACTCAATACTTGTTTCCCATCTTCGACGAACAAGACCGCGTATATCGCATGTCTAGTATTGATTTCAATCATTCTCGAGTCGCCTAGAAGTCACCGGGTGTCATTGAAGGTATTCCCCAACGACAGGTACGTACTTTTTCCGTCTGCAGCACGCTAGACAGAAAGAAATTTGCGTCGGGGTGTGTGGCCAAGGCCCCGGGGAGCGAGGCATCCACGCCACATATTACCTCGTTCCTTCTGCCTTATCGATCATGATATAGATAAGCTGAGTCAAGACTGAGCGCTCACCCCGTGCTCAACTCCAATAGTCTTCTGAAACACCATGCCATCCTAGTGAAAGGCATTAAATGTTTAATCGGTGACGAATACCACAAAGTTACAACGCATGATGGATCGATGAGGGGTGGCCGCCCAAGCATGTAATCCTCAGAGCTGTGTCTTCGTCATGATACTCTATGTTGAATTACTGACGATCATCAGTTATTGTAACTATTACAATGTACACGAAGGTGATCGATCAACTCTCCATCCATTTGATCGGTGATTCCCTTGTACCGTTGTGACTGCCTCAAAGCAAGGAACGCGGTGCCGGTTTTGTGGCCGCCTGTAAAGTAATTCCACAGTTGGTTCCCAGACCATCCAGGAAGTAACACGGCCCTGTCACCGGACCAACTAAGATGTAATGGGTACTAATGGAGGTGTACGATGCCGCTAGGATGTTCACTGAGAAAGGTCCCGAGGTTTGTATTGATTAAGATATCAACTTGTATTGAGAAAGGTGCCCGATGGCCATGATGCTTCTCTTTACCAGGAGTCACTACCTAGGGTATCATAGTTGGTTATCGCGTCGATTGCTCTCGGCTTGTGTATGAATGCTACAGTCACGAGACGAAGAGCACTCGTATGCCCACCCGAACCTTTATTGATATTGCTTGGTGTAAGCCGTCATAACATATGCATTACATGAAGAATAACGCACCAATGAAATCGTCGACTGGCTGTCCCAGAACTCTTCTTGATGTCGTCATCAAGCCTGTAGCCCTAATTTTATTACACCAAGGCAAATATCTGAGAAATCGCCGTATTTCAAACTTTTCAGTAACATATGCTCCAAAGTACCCAAACACTCACCAGATCCCAGCACAGTCATCAGTGCATTGAACTCGGTGATTCCCGGGCCCTTGGCTTCATTAAACTAGTTGGTCTGGTACCAGCCTGTCTATGAGGGTGCTGCATCGAGCCCTGAATCGCTTTGGAAGTTTCGAGCGCAAGAATACTAAATTCAAGACCCTGGGACTGTTTGCTTTTCCGGCCTCGGAGCCAAATACCCGGAACAATGTACTCGATTGCCGATGGTCTGAAAAGTTCCGCACTGAAAGTACACTGCAATCACATATCGATCGGTGACCTGTCCGCTCCACTTACACGATTGACGTGAATGGTCAGCGTTTCAGCATAGTGGTCCCTGTACCACTCATCCATCGTGGGACGCTTCGACTTTGTTGTATTCGTCGACTGGAGATTTCCTATATGGCAGCAGCGACGTAGATGCGAAGATCGGAGCCAAACACGAGGCACCATGGCGCAGCCTATTGTGTGGGCTGATCAGCTTGATCAGCATCATGATCGATAAGACAGAAGGAATGGATATATTGTTCGCTCCCCTTGATCCTGCACTCTCACTCCTCTGGCTCTTTGCACAGTGGCCAGATATGTCGTCCATGGTAACAGGTACGTACTAATTATTGACGAGTACCTGTAATGACCCCCGTCGACCTTCAGATAGATCAGGAATGGTTGAAATCAATACTCCAAATGTAATCAAGTCGGTCTTGTTCGTAGAGGATGGCAAGCAGGTATTGAGCGGGGATGCGGGAGGGATGCTCCGGCGATGGCGAGTGGAGGACGGACAAGAGGTCGGCGAACCAATTCGAGCTGAAGGGGCAGAAATTTTTGCTGTCGCGTTGTCTCCGGACCGCAAATGGCTCGCGTGCGGTCTCAAGCGGCGGTTATATTCGAGCGATGGACGTACGAGCGTCAGAGTGTGGAATGCACAGAGTCACGAAAAGATCTTGGACATCCACGGACACACCAACTCGGTATTTTCAGTCGACATTTCCCCCGATTCCACGAAACTTGCGACGGGTGGGTTTGACAACTGCGCGTTCATCCACAACTTGACGACGGGAGAGAAACTCGTTGGACCACTCGAACACGAGGGTACGGTTGTGGCAGTGCGCTTCTCTCCAAACGGCGACCGACTCGCCAGTGCTACCGGCCACGAGAAAGACACAAAGTC
>JBBPUH010000501.1:0-11146 GCA_038094555.1 Boletus aff. phaeocephalus
CCAACTCTTCCTCTGATGAAAGGGAAGAACCCCCTGAACTCCAAGACCTTGACATTATTCTTATTGATAAGGAGGACAACATCCTTGAACTCTCACACCACCTCTCCTCCATCCTGAACATTCTCAAAGCCCCCACTCTACCTTCTCCCACCCCCATTGCCCTGACAGGACAGATCTTTGGACCCCCTCCTATCTCTGGCATTCTAGTACACTGCTCCACCCTCCCACAGAATCCACCTCTGACTCCCATAACTATGAAACCTACAAAACTCTGCCTTGGCATCCCTGAGAACAATGATGGCTCTCCCACCAAGGCCATGCAATGGTTGGATAGTGTGTGATTCTACCTCACCATCAATAACCAGGTTTACAACTCAGATGCCAAAAAAATAGCCTACATGCTGTCTTACATGACCCTTGGATCAGCTCTAACTTGGGCCAACACCTTTTAGCAGAAGGCCATCTCTACCTCCACCATCTCCTTCAGAACTTTTGAAGACTTCTGTGATACCTTCCAGAAGACCTTCACACATCAGTACACCCTTGCTAATGCCATCTCCTAGCTTTCCACCACCCAGATGGAGTATATGTAACTCCTACAAGAAATCCTACATCCCCAATCTCATCCAATATATGGCCTATTTCCAAAGCAATGTTGCCCTTTCAGGCATCACTGATGAGAATGTTCTCATCAACTATTACTCTGTCGGATTGGCAGAATCCATCATGTGAAACATTTATAGACTCAACTTCATTTCCATAAAAATCAAGGATTGGTACAAGAAGGCTGCACTCTTCGACTCCTGATTTATGCAGGCCCAGGAAACCATAAGGCTTCATGCTGGGAAGAACTCCTGGATCATGCACCAATCTTACACCACTCCCACTCCCACCCCTGCCAGAGATTCCAATGCTATGGATATAAATGCTGTAAGAGTATCTAAACTCACCCCTGCCGAATGAAAACATTACATCAAAAAGGAACTTTGCTTTCATTGCCAATGAAGTGGTCACCTTAGTGGGAAATGCCCCAACTTTGCCTCCCCCTCTTCCACACCCAAGAATTCAAAGGATTGAAAGGTCCAGAAGGTAGCAAAGAAGGACAAAGAAGTTCCCAAACTCATTGAGCTTGAGAAAGTGATGACAAAGAAGAAACCGTTAGGAAGGTTTCTTTCCAATGGAATTTTTGAACTGGGGAACTCATTTGATACAAGTCTCCCCTTCTTTTATGTATGCTTCTGTAATTATATCCTCCTCTTTGAAAGCAATAAAACTTCCCATTTAGCTTATCAAACCTTCACATACAATGAAAATCATCAATGCTTGTGCTCTTGTTGATAGTGGAGCAGACATGTCCTGCATTGACTGGCAATTTGTCAGAAAACATCAACTCCCCACCCAAAAACTTGCTGAACCCATCATTGTCCAAAACATTGACCAATTCACCAATAAGAATGGCTCCATCCACTTTACCTCCACTTTGTTCATCAATATTGAAGGCATCGTTCACAAGGTCCTTTTCTATATCATGAGCTGTGGAAACAAGAATGTTATCCTTGGACTCCCTTGGTTGAAACAAACCAACCCCACCATTGACTGGATCTGACAAACCATTAATATTTCCAAATCCTCCAACTGATCCTCCAAACTCTACCAGCTTCACACCATTGACCAACTCCACCATGACTTTCATCTCAAGCAATGGACATCATCTGCTTGCCCTCCCAAACATGTCAATGTCCACACTGTCCATGACTTCCGACTCTACAAATACCTATGATATGAGACAGAATTGCAATTCTATCAGAGGGCTAAAGATGCATGTATCATTGACAGGATTATCCACTATGGATCCCACTTCATCCCCAAGGGCTCCCCCATTATTGCCATACTCACCAATGCCACTGAACTCACCATGGTAGCCGAAAAAGCCAAACCAGAGATCACCCTCACCTCCAAATATGAACAATTCTCTTCTATATTCTCCAAAGAAACTCCTGAACACCTTCCCCCATCTCGTCCCTATGACCACAAGATAAACCTTGATGAATCCTTTACCCCAAAGGCTGGCAAAGTCTGCCCTCTCTCCCTAGACAAATAGAAGGCTACCGAAGCTTTCCTTAAAGAGAACCACCAAGCCGGAAAGATTCATCCTTCAAACTCACCCTGAGCTGCCCCATTTTTCTTTGTAAATAAGCAGGATGGAAAACTACGATCTTGCCAAGACTACAGATACCTCAATGAACATACCATTCACAATGCCTACCCCCTCCCTTTAATCTCCAACCTTGTCAATAAACTCAAGGATGCAAAGGTCTTCACCAAGTCTGATGTCTGCTAGAAATACAACAATGTCAGGATAAAGAACAGTCACCAATGTAAGATGGCATTCATCACTCATAAAGGACTCTTTGAATTACTAGTTATGTTCTTTGGTCTTACCAACTCACCCACCACCTTCCAAAAGTTCATGAACAACCTCCTGATCTTCTCCCCCAATGAAAAAACCCACATTAAGCATACTAAGTGCATCCTCCAATGGATGCAAGAACTCAACCTTCATTTGAAGCTTGAGAAGTGCACCTTTGCTGCCAAGGAGATAGAATACCTTGGAATAATCATTAAACCTGGACAGCTCACCATCCTGTCAAACTTGATGGGATTGTCAAATAGCCTACCCCTATCAAGGTCAAGGAAGTCTGATCATTCACAGGCTTTGCCAATTTCTACAGATGCCTTATTCCTGACTATTCCACTGTCGCTTGCCCCCTCATCAACCTTACCAAGAAATCCTCTGGATGGAACTGGACAGATATCTGCCAAAAGTCTTTCAACCTGTTAAAGTGTCTCTTCCTCTCCAAACCTGTCCTCCACCTGCCCAACCCCTCTGTATCCTTTGCCATTACCACTGATGCCTTGAAATATGCCTCTGGTGCAATCCTCCTTCAGACCAACTCAAATGGTAATTGGTATCCTTGTTCTTACTTGTCAATGTCATTCTCCCCTGCTAAACAAAACTATGACATCTATAATAGAAAACTCCTAGCCATCATCTATGCCTTGAAATCTTGGAGGCACTACCTTCATGGCTTTCCCTTCCCTGTCCAAGTCTTCACTGACCATGAAAACCTCACCTACTTGCACCAAGCACAAACCCTTAACTGACAACAAGCTTATTGGCTCTCTGATCTTGCCGACTTTGACTTGAAAATGGTGCATGTTCCAGGACGACTGCTTGCTGGTCCTGATTCCCTTTCTCAATTACCTGACCTCCACCTGGAAGACCTTGACAATAAAGACACTGTCCTCCTCACCAACTCTCGCTTTATCTGTGTCATCAACACTGCTCTATATCAGAAGGTCTCATCCTCTTCCAAGGATGATCTCCTTGTTCTGAACAAATTGCAAGCCCTTGATGGGTCAATTCCCCTTGCCTTCCACTCTCACTTATTAGACTGGGCCTTTGACAATGGTGTTCTTACCTACCAGGGACATGTCTACATTCTTTCAGATAATGAACTACACCACTTCATTGTCTCTCAATGCCATGGCCATGCCTCTGCTGGTTATCCAGGTTACCTAAAAACTCACCAGCTCATGACCTCAGAATTCTGATGGCCAAGTCTTGCTCAATTCATCTGAAAGTACATTGAAGGATGCTCCTCCTGCCAACAAGCCAAGATGAACACACATCCCACTGTTCCCTCCACCACACCAATTAAATTCTCTGCCTCCCACCCTTTTCAGCAAATCTTCTGCGACCTGATCACCAACCTTTCCCTATCCTTTTCCTTTAATTTTCTCCTGGTTGTGGTAGATCATGGGTTTACTAAGGGGGTAATTCTTTGCCCCACCAAGAAATCTATCTCCACCACTGGAATTGCCACCCTCTTCTTCCACAAAGTTTACAAATGCTTCGGCCTCTACAATAAAATCATCTCCAATCATGGTTTCTAGTTTGCTTCTACCTTCACAAAGGAACTTGGGAAAATCCTCAGATATAACCTCTCCTTGTCTACCACTTATCACCCTCAAATTGACGGAGAAACTGAGCATGTAAACCAGAAAGTAGAGATCTATCTTTGGATCTACTGTGGGAATAACCCCACCTCATGGTCCGAACACATCATCCATGCTAAATCCACCCACAATCACCACCCACATTCCATCACTGGAAAATCCCTATTCTATCTCATGATGGGCTACAAACCTCATGCCCTACCTTTTATTCTCCCAGACACAGACCTCCCTACAATTGAAGAATGTCTCAAAGAGCTAACTGCCACATGAAATGAAGCTTTTGCTGCTCATGGAAACCATGGTTTCATTCCCTTTACCAAAGGAGACAAGGTTTGGCTTAAGGCCAAGAACCTCAAATACTGTTCTCCCACTCCAAAGTTCAATCCCAAACAAGAAGGACCTTTCACCATTACAGAAGTCCTATCTTCCCTCATATACCAACTTTGCTTACCAAAAACCTGGAAAATTCATCCCATGTTCCACACATCTCTCTTATTTCCCTACCATGAAAACAGCATACATGGCCCCAACTTCCCTTCTCCACCACCTGACCTAATCAAAGGAGAAGAATATGAAATTGAAAAGATCCTTCACCACCATGAACCTCTCTCTCACTGCATGTTCTTGATCCAATGGAAAAAATACTCCACTGAAGAAGACTCCTGGATCCCAGAACAAAATCTCAAACATGCGAAGTCCGCTCTCTCAAAATATAAAAGACTCCACCCCTTTGCTTTTTCCTCCTCATAATCTATGAACACCTCCTATCATGTCTATTGAACAGCTCTCCATTTCTTCTGAATCCTCTGTCACTGTATCCTCCCCTTCTTCCACTTAGGCATCCCTTGGATGGACCATTTCTGATCTCCCCAATGATCTCTCCAATATTACTCCTACATGCCTTTCTGGCATTATTTATGTTTCTGCACCTGCCCCCATTGTTTTTCATCTCCTTTTCCTTGAAACCTTTGAAGCCCACCTAGCTCTACCTCCTATTGTTGCTGTTGATATCAATCAATACACCATTGAGCTGGCCACCAAAATTGCTTGTCCCATCTTGCCTACTATCTGTCCTGCCTTGACACCATGACAACCCTTCTCTCTCTCAATCCCCTCTACTTCCTCAGAGCCATTGACCCCAGCTGAACTGACAACTGTACAATGAGCTGAGAATCTCCATGAACAACAATGCCTGTCACCAATATCATGACCTTGGACATTTCTGCATCCATTGCCCACTCTACCAATGTCCTATCATTCAGTATAGACAATGGCACCCTGGTCACTCACAAAAGGATTGTCCTTTCATCACCAAACAACCTTCTGCCCACAATAGGACTATGAATGTCTCCTCTGGTCCTATCTGCAATGGAGGATCTCTGGCCAATCACCTTTCTAATGCTCCCTCCCCTCCTTGTCACCTGATTCCATTGTCATCCTCCTCATCCTTTTATCATTCTACTAGGTCTCGCCAAGGCTTATCATCCTCTAACTTATCTTGCTCATCTCACTTCTCTTAGTTGTCAGGATCTTGTCGCTGTCATTCTATCCCTGTTCCTCCTCCTCGTCCTTGCTCTCCCTCTCCTGAAGATGATGTCATCCCTGAAGAAAGCTACTTGAACATTACAGGTTCACCAGGCTACTCTTACTCTTCTCTTTATGATTACTATTAGGTTCTTTGATGTTGTCTTGAATCTAATACAGAAGTAATGTTACAATTTATACTTACCCTTTTCTTTCATCACACAGTTACTTTTTAACTCCTTGGACTCCATTTCTTTTTCACTGCTGACTCACCTGTTATCTGTAATCCTTCACTTGCTTTATCAACAAATACTTCCTCCACTTTCTATGATGTTCCATTCTTACTCAGCTGATACTCTTCTATATCTACCCTTACACTTTTCTAAAGGTATATAAACCTTTAATACCTTGTCCATGTACTTTAGCTTAGATCTCCTCAAGTTCTCTCTGAATATATTATGTTTTCCCTTCACTCTAAGCCCAGACATTAGACCTGTCCTTGAAACCTTGACCAGTCACTCCTATTGTTGAGTGGAGTCTCTTCCTTTGGACTTTGGACTACCATTGAGTGTACACTTACTTTGAACCCCTTTGAACTTATATCTTAAGGCTATGCTCATCTCTACCCAAGCCAAGTGTAACATGTTCTACTTGAATTACTCTTGCATTTATAAAAATAAGTAACCAAGGGCTTTACCAAGCTCCTTTCAACTGGTTATGAGCTCCAAACATATCTGTGCAGTACCCCTGCCATTGTAGCTCTTGGTGAACACCTTCAGTATTCTGAGTAGTACACCTGTTAAACATGAATGCTGGCCATTCCTATGATATCCCATGGAACATGCTTAATATGGCGATACTCAAAGATAGTGCCAACCTAGCCAAAGAGATCCATGGATTTGCTATGACCTTATGAGCTCTTGTGCTCTAGAGCATTTAGTGATGTAGTCCTAGCCCACTTCCTGTTTATTTCTATAATAAGGATCCATGCTAATGTCTCTACCACAGACCTTAACCTCAAAAATGTTAACCAACCAGATTAACCAAATTTCCAAACTCAATTGCTGCAACCACTGCTGCTAGGCACAAGAGATGGAAGCCTACCTTCACTTTGCAGGAGTGTGAAGCAAAATGAATTACACTCAACCTACCCTTGCTAATGACCATGCCAACCAAAATAAGGTTGATAAGTGGGATAACAATGATGACCACACTCTGGGTGCATTATCCTCTATCTTGAACCCCACATTGTGTTACATTTTGACATGCACTCCATTGCTGTTTTCCTTTGGGAGTTCCTCAAGCAACAGTATGATACTCTGTCTCTCACCTCTGCCTACATGGAGTTTAAACTGATGCTCCAGCTGGCAATGCCAGAGAACAATTATCCAGCTCTTGCTTTCACCAAATTCAATGTGCACTTCACACAACTTGGATCTTGGAGTATAGGGTCCCTAACAGGATAAAGGTGATGATTACCATTTCCAAGCTTTCTAAATATGCTGACTTCACCACCCAGCTTCTTAACACCAAGACTGCGAAGGATCACATCTTAAAAAAGGAGTCTGAATGCCCCACCATGATAGACATTAAAAAGTTCACCACTGCTGCCTGGCAGCAATATGTCACCTACCATAAGCTGCAACAACTGCAGGTGAATAAGGTTACTGCCATCAAACAAAAGGAAGGTGACCCCCAATTCCAGCAGCAGAAAGGAGAAGGATCAGAGAACCAACAGAAGAAGTGCAATCAAGACAAATGCTTTGAAGAGGGCAAGCAGCACTGCATGGTGCAAGCCTAGAATGCCAACACCATAGCATCTTTTGCTTTTGCCAACTATGATGAGCCCACTTCTTTTTCTTTTCCCCCCATCAATCTACACAAACACATGCACACTCTTGGTGCCACCCACTATGGGCTCCCTGCTTTTAAGCAGGTGCAGCATGTCATCTCACTTGCACAATAAATTGGGTTTACCTCTACTATTCAGACTGTCCACAACCTGGACAAAGTCACCAACTATTAGTATGATTGGAGTGATGATTAGGCTGGTTCCTCCACCCTACTTACTACTCACATTGAAAGGGCACCTGATTCTCCAATCTAGGACATGGTGTCCTTGGACATCCAGAGTGAAGATGAATATATGATGTGGTTCTTCTCAAAGACTGCTGAATGGTCAGTACCTACCTTTTTTTGTCCATTTCTCATACACATGATTGACTGGTTAAATATACCCTCATAGATTTCATATTGTATAGCATCCTGCTTGCATGTAGTAGATAAAGAAAATGACTGTATTAATACTATAACCTCTCTCCCTGTTTCATTTTTAATGTGTGATGATTGAACTCAACACTCAGGCAAAGGTAAAAGTAAGGCATCTGAATCAAACCATCCACCAGATATGTGGCTCCTCAACTCAGGAGCATCCTTTCATAACATCTACAATCATAATGATTTTGTTGAATATCAGCTGTTCTCTGAACAATGCTACTTTCAGATTGCTAATGGTCCATCACCAATATTTGGTCAAGGAATAGTCATTGTCTCATATAAAGGACAACCTGTGCAGTTATCACCAGTAATCCTTATGCCTTCATATTGATATCCATGGGCACCATTTTGATAGGTTAATGTCTCACTATACAGATTAGTTTCCAACAAATTGACTTCCATAACAAGTGTTCTCATAAGATCACACTATCTTTTCACTCCCATGGTAATACAATGTACTAGATGCATGTCACCACCTCTCCACTGCAAGCTGATCTTATTACAGCCTCTGTGGATTTTGAAATTCTTCACAAATGACTAGATCATTTCTCATGCAAAGCTTTTAAAGCTGCTAAGAAGTATATCAAAGACTTCCTGGATGTCATCAAAATTCCTTTCAAGTCTACCATCTGTTCCAGTTGCCAACTTGAAAAACAACCAAACCATACTTTTTCTCATTGTGAGAAGTCGACTTCTGCTCCCTTTGAGTTGATTCACTTCAATTTGAAATTGTTGAAGTGGGATTGTACCATAAGTATATGTATATTGTCATCTTTTACGATGATTATACCTTTATGGCTTGAGTGGCTTACATTTGAAGCAAAGACCAGACCCTTAAAGCTGTTAAACAATTCATTGCCTATATCCATATCCAACATAACACAATAGCAAAACACTGGCAATCTGATGCCAGAGGTGAATACACTTTTAAAGCCTTTTCAGGATATATAAAGGATAATAGCATTAATATCCAACAATCTGCCCCCTATACACATCAACAAAATGAACATGTGGAACAAATTATTCATATTCTAATGAAAGAGACACAAGCAATGCACTTACAGTCATGGCTTCCCACATCATATTAGGAGTTTGTATTCATGGATGTAGTACACTTACATAGCCACACCTCCTCATCATGACTGAATTGGAAAATCTCCCTTGAACCACTTCAAGGGGAGAAATCTTTCATTTCATACCTCTGTGTATTCAGATGTAGTGCCCATGTGCACATCCCTGAAGAGACACATGATAGCAAGTTACAGTCCAAATCACAATTAATGGTGCATCTTGATGTTTCACCTGGTAGTAATTCCAATTATCTCTTTCTATGACCTACTGGATCACTACATATCTTGACCCATGCTATCTTTGATGAGAACTTGTTTCCTTAATGTTTAAAGGCTCAGCCATATAGGCCAGTTAACCACCTGCCTTTTTCATATAAACACTCTGATTGTCTTCAAATGATAATAATAACTATTTGAATAATGAGTTTAATGCAGTTCCCACTCCCTATTGACCTCAACCACCTCATGTGCAGACTCCATCACTGCCCCCACATGAACCAACACCACCTCTCATTACATCACCACCCCAACAGCCTCCTACTCCTCCACCCATTCTCAATGTCCTCAAAGGGAACATCATGCACCTCTATATTCCAGCAACATTTATGGAGGAAGATGACACCCTGTACAACAGTTTAAAGATGTAGAGAGCTCCTCTAAATGGAAAGAGCTGACTGGAAAACAGTATACTACACCCCCCAATTCATCCAATATTTCTGGTGGCATGCCTCACTCTCTAACTCCATTGGAAAATGATATGGAGTACCTGACCAAGGAAGGGGGAGATGCATTGATTTCATTCCTTTGCAATAAAGCCTTACCATTTGATGAGGCAACAAACATTAACTACAAAGAATGGTCATATTGCAATATATTTAAACTACCTGTCAATGAGCAATGTCTATGGCAACAAGCCTGTGTGGATGAACTACAAATACTCAAGGACCATAAAGTCTATGAGATTGTTGACAGATCCACCAACAGAAATGTTATTAAAAACCAATGGATATTTGATGGCAAAACTGATGGCCAAAAGAAAGCTCACTTGGTAGCCAAAGGCTTTTCATAGGTCAAAGATATTAACTTTGATCAAATATATTCTCCAATAGTATATTTTGAGATGGTACAGTGTACACTCACCCTTTCCACTCTGGAAAACTGGTATGTTACAGGTCTTGATATACAATCTGCTGACCTATATGGCAAACTGAATAAGGAATATTATGTGGAATTTCCTGAAGGGTTTATGTCACCCCACTTAAAAGGCAAAGTCTTACAAAGATTATGTGCCATCTATGGATTAAAACAAGCTGGTATGGCTTGGTGGTGCACCCTAGACAAATCTATGAAAAAACCTGACTTCAAATAATTGAAAATAAATGCCAGCCTTTTTATTTATTAAATGGACAAAGAGCTTGTTCTCATGATTGTATATGTAAATGATGCCCTATTCTGTGGACCCAATAAAGCCTTCATACACAAGGTTAAGGGCACATTCATGAAGAAATAGAAATATCATGACTTAGGAGAACCTTAAGAATGTCTGAGAATAAATATCCATTGAAAAGGTCAGAAAATTATAATTGACCAGCAAGCATATCTTAACAAAGTAGTGGAGCAATGCAGCATGGCTAACACCCATCCTGCTCCTACACCACTCCTACAGAGATACTACCCAGCAAAAAACAATACTCCTATTAATGCTAAATTGTGGATGTGCTTCCAGATAGTCATTAGCTTGTTATTATATTTTATAATTAGCACCAGACCCAATAATGGCTATGCAATTACAGAGCTCCATTTGAAGAGCACTTACAAAAAGCTCTTTACATCTGTTGATATTTACTAGGCACTTGTGATTACTTACTCATTTTCAATGGACAAAGTGAATATGGCATAACTCTTTACCTCAAACCTGTTACGCTTGGCCCAGGTAGGGACGAGCGTAGCCTCGAGATATAAGTTCAAGGGAGGTTCAGAGTGAGCGCACACTCAATGGTAGTGCGAAGTCCAAGGAAGACACTCCACTCGGCTGTCAAGTCCGGGTCCTCCGGATCAAAGTCCGACGGAGGTCCGGGGAAAAGGGGAACGAGGTACGAGCGTTGTCGAGCGAAGTCGACCGGAGGTTCGGAGATCGGAGATACGGAGGGGGTGAGGACGTCGGCGCAGGACTTATGTGTCGCGCCCTTGTCAAGCCCTTGTCCTCGTATTTGGAACGGAACGGAGATGAGAGAGAATAGAGGAAGTCAGACTCG
>JBBPUH010000502.1:0-11133 GCA_038094555.1 Boletus aff. phaeocephalus
CACTGCAGACGGCTTATAACCTGCGCACCTTGCCGACACTGGTGGTAGGTCTGGTACGCGAGTTGAGCGAGGCTGTGGAGGAACGTATCCGAAACGCCTTTGACCTCTCCCGGATATCAAAAGAGATTGTGGCAAAAGGCAGGTTGGCTCGTATACAAGTTTCATCTCTGTCTCAGCATAGCATGATTACAGAATCCCTGCAAGCATCCCAAGGATTGTTGTACAAGTCGCGGGTACGAACAGAGCCTACCAACGTCACTGCGCCGCAATTTGCAGCCGCGCTATGGACGGGAATCGAGGCACTTGTGGACGAAATGGCGGGATGTTGCATCAAGGTAAGGTTCTGCCCTTGTCATTGTGTCTGGGGTCAAACCTCTTGTGTCTAGGTTTATACGCTGGAGAAGGTACTCAATCTCAAGAAGGACCCGCTCAGTGGAGTATCGTTCCTCGACGAGGCTCTCAAGGTTTGTGTTGCCACGCATATACTTCGGTAGTTGACTCTGTCAACTCCAGGTGACCGATGATAAGCCGAGCACTACGTTTTGGACATCTTTGGGCAGGTCTTTGGACAAGTATGCACGCGATGCTGCCAAAGGTGGGTGATAATCTCGACGCTGTCGGGATGATCTGACAACAGTGTAGGATCAACATTCTTGCACCAAACTCTGAGCTTTGGCTATCCCAGACTCTTGCGCCTTTTTCATGAATTCTTTGCAAGCATTGCCGTGCATACCGACACCGTATATACACCATCATATCAGTCGTGAGTTTCCGTCAGCGTCTCGGAGATTTTCGCCGACGATTCGACCAAGTCCAGAAACGATTCTCCTACTCCGCGCCCTTTCCACTTTCGAAGCACTCTATGTCTCTCGTTCGTCCACGAGGATGAATGAGGCTGTCGCTCAAGCTTTTTCTGGCGGTTCTCGTGCTCCTCCGGGCGTGAACGAAGGAATTAGCATCGTGCGGACTGTGACCAACGAGCTTGATACTGCCCGTTTCGATCCCTTGCTCGTGCGAGTGGTGGCCAAGAGTGCTGCAACGAGCTTAGAAAGCGTCGTCACCAGAGCGGATGGACTGGTGAGCAACCCGGTATTCGCAAGAATGTCACTAAGAACGGTTATGGCAGATTGTATTCGACCGCTCGGCTGTGTCGCTCCTGGGCCCAATGGCTACGCCACAACAGTTGCTGAACGGACAGGTTGCGACGTGTTTATATTACTGCTGGACCAAGTTGGATAAACTGATGGAAGAACATGCCGAGAGTGTGTCTACCACCATTGGGCCCAGCATAACTGTATGTGAATGGAATATAGAGTTGTCATTGGGTGATTCACCTGCATCGTCAGAAAATCCGAAGCAGATATGATCAGATCGTCGATCCACTGCTGAGCGCGATCAGGAAGGAGCTCGCAGGGATCGTGGCGAGGCTTCACAGGCTCGACCTGCAAAAGTCGATCGATCCCAAGTCGGGCATGTCAGGAACGAGCTTGTACATGAAAGATCTCGTCGATAAGCTCAACTTTGTCAAGACGGGGTTGTTGAGTAACTTTGCCCCCGAAATCGTGCGACCTTGGTAGTCGTCATCGTTTGATCCAAGGCGTGTTCGGCTGATCTCTGGTGGACAACAGGATGCCCGGTATCGTCAAGTATGTCATCCGAATATTCGTTTTGCATGCTTCGATCGCGAAACCGCTCGGAGAGAGCGGGAAGCTCCAGTTGACGACGGACATGGCGGAGCTCGAGTTTTCGTTGAATGCGTTCCTCGCTGATGGATCCCAGAGTAAACGAAACGTGAGTCTCGAGAACATCGGCGACGAATATAAGGCACTGAGAGCCATGCGGTGAGCCTTGCTGTGTTTCCCATCGTTGGATCCCCTGACGTGTATTTACGGTCCACAGCCCACTGCTCTTTCTCGACAATGCGCAGTTGGCCTCGCCGGAGCGTACGGCTGGCCTGACGCCGCTCGTCGTGCTGCATCACATCCTCGTCCGATCACCGTTGCCACTCCCGCACACGCTTCACGGGTGGCAAGAGGCAGAGTACGTCCGTTGGGTCGACGAGCACGCGCCAGAGGAGGCCATGTCGCTCGTCGGTGGGTGTATCTCGCATTGGGAGAAACGGGATCGGTATGGGCAGGATGACGGGACGGGGGTCGAGTATGTTGGTCTCGCGCGCGCTGTACTTGGGAGTGCGCAGAGAGCATCGTGATGTACCTCCTTTGTTTGATCGTTTCCTCGCGGACAAGATTCGAGGCCATCGAGCTCTTTCGTCGGGGGAACCAAACCCTGATGAAAGTTACGAATGTCAATCTGGACGTTATTCACTGCAAGCTGGATATTGGTCATACAAATCACATAATAGAAATATATGTCTTGAGTTTGATTGTGTCAAAAATACAAGGTATTATATTGTCTCTACCTGAATTATCACTTTGCTTAAACTTGAACACACCATATATTAGCTGACGTGGTTTGTGCAACAAGCACAATACAGGCGGAGTACCCCATTGCGTACGACGAAATTTTCACTTTCACCCACAACCATCACCTTCTCCCGCGCGCTCGTCTGGCACGTCCGATCCACTTTGGCCCTTCCTGGTCGTCGTGTCCTTCCACTGGCTTGGCTCCCACTTGTCGTCTGCTATGTCCACTGGTTGTCTGGCTCTTTCCGCTCGTCTGGCATGTCTGGTCTGGGTCACTCTACTTGTTGCTTGGCCCTTCCACTAGTTTGGCATATCCCACTCGTCATCTGGCAAATTCACTGGTTGTCTGGCCCTTTCACTCATCTTGTACATCTGGTCTTGGTCTTCCTGCTTGTTGTCTTGGTCCTTCCACTGGATTGGTCCTTTCCACTTGCTGTCTGGTTCTCTTGCCCATCTACTGGTCTTTGCCCTCTCCACTCGTTGGTTGTCTGGCCCTCTGCTTACTTTCTGGCACCTCTACTTGTCTGATGCTTTCACTGGTCTTTTGACCCTTGCTTCATAGTAGTACAGTATTTTGATTACTTATATAGATCAATAGAAATGCATGTTTGTGTTCTGTGTGATGCACATAGCCTTATATTAGATTGTATGAGTTGGCAAGGTCTTGTTCAACTTTGTTGCAATAGATATAATGCTGACTGATGTTTTCCAGTCAGGTCAGACTGTGAGGAAATTGTCAACTAGATTCGAAGAGCCTAGCAATACAGCAATACATTATCATATAAGCCATTGTGCCAATTTTATGATTTATACACCTTCGAGGGTAATATATAGTCAAATATGGACTTCGTGAAACACCCGATGCTTCGTGTGAAAAGTCATCAGATCTTATCCCTCGCTCTTCATGGAGCGTTCACGCAAAATTTTTCGCAAAATCGTGTCTGCTGCAAACCAAGTCATCACTATTGCCAACGACTATGCCGACAGCCAGGACTCCAACAGAGTATCACGCTTTCATTTTCAGTTGGAAGACGACATGCAACGCATCGCCGTGACATGCGACTGTCTCGCGGGTGTGCTCGACAAACCGCGTTCTGAAAGAGATCCTGCGGTCGACGTCCGGATACGAGATTGGATGAGCACGGACGATCCGCAGGAGTGCCTCGACACGCTGAACCGGATGGCGCGCTTACTCCAACAACTTGATGGAGGTGCACCCGTCTCGCGGGTATCCTTGATACCGTCTCGTACGACAGGACGACTCGGAGGTCCCGCTGGCATGCAGGACAGGATCAAGGAAGCCGTCGATCTCTTCCATCGCAAAGGATGTTTTCATTTCTTGTGCTCGGCCGAGGTCTGGTAGGTTCGTTGCTTCGTCCGGGTGGCTAATCTGTGACGGTATCGCTTAGGGACAACGAGAAGCCTGTTGGAAAGCAATACGATGTATCTCGACCTCGAGACGGTGTCATCACAGAAGTCGTGTACGTCCGAGCATTGGTGCGGGAACAGTTACTCATTCATATACAGGAGTGCCGGGGAACTACCTGTGTACGTTTTACGATTCGACAAATGACCGTGCTTTGAACGTTAGGATAGACACGCGACTTCACAAAGGAGCCGGGAGTTGAAGAGTGAGGAACAAAAGAAAGTAGAAGGTAATATTTTTTCTGTTCATCGGTCTTCACCTCCATACGACCATCTGACACACTCTTAGAGAAGAAGCTTGAAGAAATATTGAAGTGGATCGATGGATTAAACTGTGCTGAAAAACAAGATGCTACGTTGTCGTTGCGCCAAGAAGATACATGCAAATGGCTATTCAACACAAGTCAGTACAGGATGTGGAGGTGTGCTGGAAGTGGGTCTTTGTGGTTGCGAGGCAAACGTGAGACCTCTGAGATTTCACTAGCCATTTGTTGACTGATTTGGCCGTCATCAGCTGGGGCAGGTAAATCCGTGCTGGTGTATGTCTCCATTCCATATAATCCATGTTGTTGTTGACTGTACTTGCAGGTCGTTTGTCATCGACTCCTTCAAAAAAGCCCGGCGCGAAGGGGATATATTTGCGTTCTTCTATTGCGATTTTCGGAATGAGCGATCCACGAGCTCCGCAGAAGTATTGCGCTCCATCTTATCCCAGTTACTTCGTCAACTTCGTGATCGTTCTGTCGACCTTGGAACCCTATTGGAAGCCTTGATGGAAGCAAAGGAATGGGGTGGTGGAACACTCGGTGACGCAAAGGAACTCACTGGTTTTGTATCTCGTGTTGCCGGGCTGTTCACCAGGAAACCTGTCGTCATTGTGGATGCCCTTGACGAATGCAAGGATGTTCAAAAACTTATCCAGGCTCTCGCGGCGATCAAGGATCATGTGCGCCTCTTCGTCGCTAGCCGACCCCTACGTGTTATCATGGATGAACTATCGGGTCTGCCATTCGTGTCCACGGAAGACATGGCAGACGAGCTATCTATGGATATCGCGCTGCATGTCACCCGAGAAATGGATGTTCGCCGACGATTGAGAGACCTCGATGCTGTGCTCAAGACAGAGATTCACACTGTCTTGTGTGACAAGGCGGATGGTATGTGAGTACTCCTCTTCTAATGACATTATAACTTTGTGATTAACCATTCCCCTAGGTTCCGCTGGGTCCAATGTTCAATTGACGCGCTCGATCGGTGTGTAACCCGAAAAGAAGTGCGGGAGGCTTTGCACAACTTACCCACGGGACTTGATGAGACATACGAAAGAATCCTCCTTGCGATTGATACGGAGCCTTTGGCAGGACGGCTGGCACAACGAGCGTTGGGCTGGCTCGTGGCAGCGCTACGGCCTTTGCAACTATCCGAAATCATGGAAGCCTTGTCAGTCAATCTTCAGAGGCGCGCACTGGATCTCGACCTTGGGCCCATGCATAGTGGAGCGTTACTGGATGCGTGTGGAAGCTTAGTGACTTACACTGAAAAAACGGGGGTCATTATCCTATCTCACTTCAGTGTCAAGGTGATATCGCAATTGCTTAAAGCATATCCGCATACAATTGACTCCCTGCTATGCAGGAGTACCTCATGGGCAAGTGCACACGCACGAATTTGGAACCGTACCACGTGAACTTGGAACGCGCTCACTTGTTGCTAGTGCGGTCGTGCATGTGTTATATGTCTATATGCCTCAAACAAGCACAAGGGCCTCCACTAGCAGACATCCCCCGTCCCACTAGAGTCTCCTCTCAGCATCTGGTCCGGCTTCACCCCAAGTTACACCCACTCCTCGACTACGCGCTCGATGATGCTCTTGGTCACTTTGAACACCTCGGGTCAATATTTGAATTAGCCTTGCCCGACGTCATAGTACTTGCAAAGGACATCCAACGACACTCTTGGGTGTGGGATAACGTATGCATCCCTGCTAGACGGCTTGGATGGGAAACCGAAACCGTCAAGCCATGTTGGCCTCCAGCCGCACACGATCTTCTACTTTATATTCTCGTCGCTTTTGCTTCGAATTCACTCTTGAGCGCATACTTTCGTCGCACTGTGCTCAATCCCAAGGATGGCACGAATCCACTAGTGTACGCTGTTTACTTCGGCAAGGATAACCACGCTCGCACTCTGTTGTCACTGGGCGCCAGATTAAACTACAGAGGCTGGGAGATTGACAGATACCGTCGGTCTTTGCCCATCGAGGTTGCTTTCTATCGTCAACACTACGGCATGGTCGCCTACTTGGTGGAGGAAGGGTGCATTTTGCCCCCACACATATTCACATATTCATTCAACCTGGGTGTGCCAGTTATTTTTTTTGACAGAGTCCCGGCTTTTATTGCAAAGCTATTGATACAAGCTGACGATTTTCTGGAGAACGCAAATGACTGTTTTAACGAGTCAGCTGTATATGTAACGGAGACATTGAACCGGTTGATCACGCAGTCAGGTATCACTGAACAAGACCTCATTGTATTCACACGAAGATTTGTCCAAATTGTTGATGAACACTCCACGATGGAATCGATCAGATTGGCACTCTTCCGTTTTGCCGTCGCCCAAGGCTACATTTCCGCTGCTCGGTATCTCCTTGCCATTGGCACCCGTGTCCCTCCCGACCTCCTCGTTCAGTTGCACCACTACCCAGGCAAATGGAAGACGGCACCAATTATCCGGTTCCTTGTAGACAGCGGAGCTGACGTGCTCGCACGAACATGGTCCAAAGACTCTGTACTCCATACCGTGTTGTGGGCTGCGGATCCGAGTGGATCGCATTACCTCGCGGATAACGATGTCAACGAAAGTGATATCTTAGAGGTTGCAAAGCTTTTGGTCGAACTTGGCTGTGATCCCTTCGAAGGTGATTGTCATGGCAAGGGCCTTCTTCAACTTGCCGTTGAGCGAGGCTACATTTCCGTTGCACGATACCTCCTTGACATTGGTGCCCATCCTCCCTCTGACTTTCTCGTTACCTTGGAAAGTGGTGGGTTCTATCGGACTCGAAGAATAGCGGCCACAATCCGGTTACTGGTTGAAAGCGGAGCCGACGCTCTCGTACGCACTAGCGACGGAGAGTCTTTGCTCCATGTCATCCTGCGGTCCTTCGGCGACGACGATGACAAGGAAGCCTTGGAGGCGACAAGCGTCCTGGTCAGATATGGCTGTGATCTCCTCGAAGACGATATTCACGGAAAGACCCCTCTTCAAATTTCCATTGAGCGAGGTTGCATTTCTGTTGCGCAACACCTGCTTACCCTTGGTGCCCATCTTCCACCTGATTTCCCTGTTACATTGAAACTTGATTGGTCGTGTAGGAGAATAGCACCAATGATACGCTTGCTTCTCGAAAGTGGAATCAATGCTCTCGCGCATACTAGCGATGGAGACTCCCTGCTCCATGTCATCTTAGGACCGCGCATGCGGTACATAGATGATGATAATGAGAACGATGATTTGGAGGCGGCAAGGGCCCTGGTTGAATACGGTTGCGATCCCCTCGAAGTTGATTCTAGTGGAAAAACTCCTCTCCACCTCGCTGTCGAAGAACAGCGCATTTCTGTCGTACGATATCTCCTTGCTCTTGGCGCCCATCCACCTCCGGACTTTCTCCTTACATTGAAAGCTGACTGGTGGCGTTGGAGTATGGCACCCATGATCCGCTTGCTGGTCGAGAATGGTGCCAATCCTCTCGCACGCACTAGCGACGGAGACTCTCTACTCCATATTGTCTTACAGTCTTCAGACAGCGACGAAAAGGCTTTGGAGGCGGCGAGACTCCTGATTGGATACGGCTGCAATCTGCTTGAGGTTGACTCTCATGGAAAGACCCCTCTTCAAATCGCTGTTGCGCAAAACCACATCTCCGTTGCACGATATATCCTTACCCAAGGCGCTCATCCTCTTTCTGACTTCTTTGTTACCTTGGAAAATGATCAACAATATCAGAGCATAGCATCCATGGTCCGCTCGCTAGTTGAAAATGGGGCAAATGCTCTTGTGCACACCAGTGGAGACGGAGACCCTCTCCTCCATGTCATGTTACGGGCCTTGGACAATGGCAATGACGCCTTGGAAGTGACAAAACTTCTTGTTGGATATGGCTGTGATCCCCTCGAAGCCACTCCTCGTGGAAAGACCGCTCTTCACATTGCTGTCGAGCAATTCCACGTTTCCGTTGCACGATATCTCATTACCCTTGGCGTCCGTCCTCCCGCTGACTTCTTCATCACATTGGAAGATAACTGGTGTCGTTGGAGGAGAGTAGCACCCATAATCCGCTTACTGGTCGAAAATGGAGCAAATGCCCTCGTGCACACTAGCGATGGAGACTCTCTGCTCCATATCGTGTTGCAGTCCTTGCGCGGTGATGAAGAAGCCCTGGAGGCGGTGAGACTCCTGGTTGAATATGGCTGTGATCCCCTTGAGGCCAATTCCCATGAGAACACTCCTCTTCAGATCGCTGTTGAATATGGCTACATTTCTGTCGCACGGTATCTCCTTACTCTTGGTGCCCCTCTTCCCTTTGACTTCACTGCTCCATTGGGGTCACACCAATGGTATCAGAGCAAAGCACCCATGCTCCGCTTGCTAGTTGGATATGGTACAAACATTCTTGCACACACTGATGATGGGGACTCCCTTCTCCACGTCGTGTTGCAATCGTCAATGAACGATGAAAATGCTCTGGAGGAGGCAAGAATTCTGGTCGGATATGGCTGTGATATCCATGAAACCAATGTTCATGAGGAGACCCCTCTTCACATCGCTGTAGAACAACAGTACATTTCTGTTGCAAGATATCTTCTTACCCTTGGTGCTCGTCCTCCTCCTGACTTCTTTATTAAGCTAGGACGTCACTGGTGGCATAGGAGCAAAGCACCCGTAATCCGCTTGCTGGTCGAAAATGGAGCCAGTGCTCTCGCACGCACTGTCGACGGAGATTCCCTGCTTCATGTCGTGCTGCAGACCTCGGAGGATGACAGTAAGACTTTGGAAGTGGCAAAAGCTCTAGTTGGATATGGCTGTGATCCCCTCGAAGTTGATTCTCGTGGAAAGGCCCCTCTTCAAATTGCTGCTGAGCGAGGGTACACTTCTGTCGCGCAATATCTCCTTTCCTTCGGTACCCAGCCTCTTCCCGACATCCTCGTGATATTGCAATGTAACTGGTGGGGTCGGAGCGTGGCACCCATGATCCGCTTGCTGGCAGAAAATGGAGCCAACGTCCTGGCACACACTAGCGACGGAGACTCTTTTCTTCATGTTATGTTACGTTCCTCGGACAATGACAGTAAGGCTTTGCAGGCGGCAAGAGTCCTGGTTAAATATGGTTGCAATCCTCTCGGTACCAACTCTCGTGGCGAAACTCCTCTCCATATCGCTGCCGGACGAAGCTACCTTTCCGTTGCAAGATATCTGATTACAAGGGGAGCTAGTGTCCTGACGAAGACACACAATGGAGATACCGTATTACATGCGGCGGCAGCAAGTAGTGGCCATCGTTATTTGCAGCGGTATGACTGTGCAATCGAAGTTGTCAAATGCCTTGTCAAGCATGGCTGTGATCCCGCTGTATCTAACAACAACGGCAAAACACCGCTCCACCACGCTGTTGATATTGGGCATACCAAGACCATGAAGTACCTTCTGTCCCTTATCCTGCCTCCCCGTGACATCTTGTTCACTGCAATACAGAGTGTCCGTAACGCTGATTGTTGTCGCGATATCGTCGAAACCCTCGTCGCCTCTGGCTGCGACACCCAAACACGTAATTCTGACGGAGATACGGTGCTTCAGGCTGCAATCAAGAAAGAAAAAGCTGATGTGGTGGAATACCTGTTTTCCGTGTTGTCATCAGATAATCTGTCGTTCGAAGATCCCCTCCCAGCAGCTGCACTAGCACCGTCATCTGTTCAAAGTGAAATGAGACGCGCGGTGACGGATCGTCGCTCAAGGTCAGCGAGCCTTGAACTCCCCACCGCCAAGCGGATCAAGCATTCGTGAATCGTAACGAGAATATCCAGTACGTGACTACCTTTACACCTGCATAGTTTCCGTTGCTTAAACTGACGCGAAGTCAGTATGAGACGGAATAACCCGTTATTTTACGAAGTCGGAGTTTCTCCTGAGCGTCAACAGTACATACCTGGAATATGGATTTTTCACTGTCTTCGACTGGCGGGTTAGTGTTGAAACCGAAGGTACTCCAACCGCACGTCCCTGGGAGAGGCGCGTTGCAGTGAATGAACGTGGAAACGTTAAGCAGCAGCCTTGGATCGGGGTACTGACCCTGAAATCAACTCGGGGATGTATACACCCAAACAACTTCCTCCAGCTCTGGATCAGTACCGCCAAGTAGGAAGCATCGCGGGAAATGCTGGTTATCCTCATCGCGCCTAGTTACCTGGTAAAGTTCCAGTCAATAAAACCTCCGAGTCCTATGACATCGAGACCAAAAAAACTGAAATATTTATGTCACTGAATCTCCTTATGCTTCTCCAACTTGCGCGTCTTGAGTATGTATGGAGTCCTTGGGTCCAGTGTCGCAATTTCTCTCCCGAATCAAATTGCCTACCATCACTGAACTTAACGTCATGGTTAATTGTTGTCCTTCCAAGCAGGATTTCACCTGCTTCCTGAAAAGGATTCAGACGTCTGACATCGGCCAGACCATCCAGGAACAACAGTACATCCTTGGCCGCAACTATGTCCCCCCAGGGGACAGACTTCCCCGGAAGACTTGCAGCCATGTATGACTCTTAGCCATTTCCGCCGCATCGAATTGAATATCGAGTAACAAGTCAACATGACGGATAGTTCATTGCTGACGTTGACGTCGACACGCGAGGTCATGTCAAGACTAAAACCAAGACAACTTCCCATACCGCTACCGATCTGATATCCCTCGATCGCTAGCAGGTCTAGAACAGACCTCGAGCTTGCCATGCACGCCTCTAGCTACAAACGTCGTCGACTCATTTATCGGAGAAGAATCTGTGCCTGCCGTCGCCGCTTTTTTCGCTCGTGTCGTGCCCAATTGCACCCATGCTTGGGGTGGCTGGGCGTTGGAAAAGTCTGCCGGTGCGAGTGTTTGTAAAATTCTTTGGGAAGATGTGTGCAAACGGGTCAAGGACGCAACAGCGTCCATGACGACACGATTACATGTGTGGGGTAGGTTCTGGCGCAGTTTATATTGGCTATCACGTACTGGACAATCTAAACTCAAACA
>JBBPUH010000504.1:0-11098 GCA_038094555.1 Boletus aff. phaeocephalus
ACCTGGACCTCGCAGAGAAAAGCAAGTACATGGACTCCAAGAGTGGAGTGACTGTCGACTTTTACGTGCTAGCTGAGTCCGAGGAGACGGGCTTTGATGAATATGGATTGCCACTCCTTTCCCCCATTGGACCAAGTTTCCGGAGAGTGGATCCAAATGGGGAGTTTTTGGACACCATCGATTTTGTTGTCGACGAGGACGCGTTGTACGGGATCAAGCTCACGAACAACACTCCGAGAGACCTATACCTAAACGCGTTCTTATTCAATTATTGCAGTTTGGGCATAGGTGGGACACAATTAATGACACTGTTCAATCCTCGTTGATATAATTTAGCTCCGTACTACACACAGTCAAGCATTGGGAATCCTAAAGCACCGCTCAAGAAGAATGCAACATTCGCGATCGGATATGAACCAGGTGGAACCACCCCATTCAATTATTCATTGGAAGAGGGCCAGGATATCGACATTGGCTGTCTTAAGATTTTCTTTGCGACTCAGCCAATTGACTTGTCCGACATTGTGCAACCACCACCCTTCTCAACTGACGGACAATCGTGGATAAGTGAAGAGGGGCGAAAAGCGAGGGAGGTGTCACCGTTCGTGCCCTACCAACCCAAGGACACCTGGTTCATTTTGGATATTCCCATTGTGCAGAGACGAACTGCTGAGGAGACGCTCGTAAGGGCGTAACTTGTGGTCACGTTGGCCGACCTTTCAGTTGTCGTCTCGGCAGTAGTATTACGAGTGCCAATTGGAAACCTGACTTTGGAATCATGCACTACATTTCATCCTACCTGGATGTTCAAACATAAGTTCAAGCCCTGAGGCTTCATTGGGGTAAAAAGTTATTCGGCTCGAGGGTTTAGGTTGGTGCTCCGCAATGTTCGCGTCTATCGACGGCTTGCCACTTTCTCGTGGCCGCCCCTTTTAGACGGGCTGGTCTCCAGTCTAAACGTTCGCATTCAACTACTATCCAGAAAGCGAGTAATCACGGAAACCCCATTTACTCCGTTTCTTATAGGCGATGTCCATCTCCAGAATGTGATCGATTTTCGACTGCATCGTTTCACAGTCGCTTATATACTGTATCCCACGTCATCTCGTCTAGGTCGTGAGTCGTCATAGACTGTATACTTTGGTTCTCCCTGCGACTGTATCATGTTTTATATCCGATCTAGCTCGTGAGTGATCTCCGAGTCGTGACTCCACAGATGTCTCACATTATACCGTACTTGCAACACCCCATACAGCAAGTGAGCGGCAATTGGTTTCTCTGATTCTGCAATTTCACGATGCTCTTTGTACTACGCTGTGTTTCTCGCTTCCTATCTAGACAGTGAGTCATTCCCCATCCCATCTTTTACGTGACTTATTGACTGTATTCTCGACACTTGTCATGTAGCTTGTATGTCATTGTCACTTTCATACTTCGAGGAATCCTCTCACGGTTTCTACTTCAGTTATTACATCCAGCAAGTAAGTATTGTTACTTGTATATGCATCTCTTCTGCAAGCCATTTATGACTGTGTCGTCCCTGCCAGGCCGTGAGTATTCTTCGAATCCACACATTTCACTGTTGTCCCACCAACTTAACACTTCCCACATCCTGCTCAGAAAGTGGGTGACAGTTACTCCTACCACCTCTGGCTGTTTCTTAGATATAACACGTCTTTATTCTTTGGCAGGACGAAGAAGTCGCTCGTCTTCAGCGCGACAAATCCACCCTATAATCCACTCTCGACACTCAGAAAGGGAAGATTTCTAATGCAAACGAGACAATCTCTTGTCTCCAACGTGACAAATCTAGTCTTCAGTCTACTGTCGACACGCTTAGGGTTTTAGGGTACTTGCATTAAACCGAGAAAGGTGGCCACGAGAGGACCTCTGGTGAGGGGGATGGCCACCGTCGAGGGAGAGCCAGAGGACATGTTGTCGAGGGGTGGGGTCGGGAGTAGGTGGAGAGCGCGTTCAAGGGAGGCACATGGCACGCACGAACAGGAAATGGATTGCGTCCTAATTTACCTTGCATAGGACCGATTTGGGGCTTCGGCGCCGGGACGAGCACTGCGGACGGACAGAATCGGTCCATGGCCACGTTCAACAAGACTAAAATACACATTCACACAGCCAGTTATTCCCGGGCATGTTCCTTGAACCAGTCCCGTACAGACTCGAACGTTACCTTGATCGCTTCCACACCCTCGAAATCATGCCCTTCACCAGTAAAGCTCAGCATCTCTACCACCACGTCCCTTGCTTTGAGTGCATGAAAATAACTCTTGCCTTGCGTAGGTGGCACACGCAGGTCGCTGTCACCAAGGATCAGCAACACCGGTGTGCGGACTTTGCCGACGTGTGCGATGGGAGAGGCGTCGTATAGTCTCTTGTACGCCTCGGGGGTGACACCCGTACCGGGTGGGTACGGCAGCCCGATTTCTGGAAAGGGAAAGTCGGGCAAGTCAGACGTGGCGAACTCGCCAAGCGATGTGACCGGGTTGATCATGGCCGCAGCCTTGAATGCGTCTGGATACTACCCGATGACTGCAAATAGTGTCATCGAGGCATACTGGATCAAAAGAGATCCTTACGGTTGCCAGTGATAAAACCGCCGTGACTGCCGCCGAACACGAGCTGTCTCCCGGGGTCAGAAATACCACGTTTGATGAGCTCCTCGACGGCCGCCATACAATCGGCGATGTCTAGAGTACCAATTTGACCGACCAGTTTGTGGACATATTTGTCTCCAAAGCCGAGTGTTCCGGTAAAGTTTGGTAACGAGATGGTGTCTGCGCGATCAACGTCAGTGTCAAGCCATGCACGAGCAAAGAAACGCACAGCCTTCAGTGGCCAATGCAGTGGCCAATAACAAGAACCTGGTGGTATACACAGAATGTGGCCCTCCGTGTGGAAAGGTGATGCAATAGGGCCTCGGATCCCTGGTAACCGCCGCCTTGGATTGCACCACGATGGTCTCTGTGGGATGTCTGCTGGGTATGGGTATCACCGAGAGGGCAAGGTCGTCGAGGGCTGCCTGCACTGCTCTTTGCTGAGCAGGAGCCCTAGCAAAAAGGAGACAACGCACGCTGTGGATAAACGACAGGATTGTGGAGTACATTACTGGTCCATTTTCCGTGGTCCAACGTGAACAGGACTAGTTTTGGTGGGCTGGTGAGCGAGCTCGAAGAGCAGACTACGTGAGAGCGACCGTCAGTGGTCAAGACGATCCAAGCCTCCAAAGGGCTTCCACCGAATCGTGGTCGCTCGTGGGTGACTCTTCCCGTCTCGATGTCGATGGAGACAATGGTGGAACTCGAACCCCATATTGTCTGTAGGACGATCGAGGTTGTGGTATCGTGCAGAAAGGGGCTAGGGAGGATGTTGAAGTCGGTGTAAAGTCCGGGGAATGCGTTTGGTTCTGGGTCCGAGATAGGCTGTGATGTGAATTCCAAGTGTTGCTGCCACCCGAACGTAAGTGACATGACGCCTATGGAATTGATGCAGGACGTACGAGTTCTCCATGATGGCCATCAGTGCATTTAGTGGTTCATCGACGGTCCCGTGCCCATGGCCGCCACCATACGCTGGCGTAAAGCGAAAGCCACCTAATTGGGCGCACAACTTGTCGCCTTGCACGTCGTCCGCGGAATCGCTTTGCTGAAGCGACGGACGAGGAAAAACAAACGTCGAGTAGTTTGGCCCCTCTCTTTGATAGGGACTTGACGGCGCTAACGCATCTTCACATAGACGATCAGTCATCTCTGAACTGTATACAGAATATTCGAGAATATTAGTTATTTTTTTCTGTACACGTGGACGGTAAAGGATCCGTCTCTACCTTTAGTTCTGCAAGTTCCCCGACGCCAGACCACTTGTGCTCAATGCTCTCGACAATGTCCTTGGCCTGTTTTTCTCTCTCCTCCATGATCATGACCAGTTGCTTCAAGCCTGAAACTTCGGGAGTGAAGCCAGCTTCCTGTTCTGTGAGCCGACCTCGCAACCTTTGTGAGTGTTTGGGTCAACTGCTGCGTGGAAGCCGCCTGAGCAGATTGCATGGCGCGAAGGGAGGATTCGGTGCGGGCATGTTTTTGCATGAGGGAGTCATGTGATACCTGAAGCTGGATGAATTCGGCATGTTTTGTTCGTCTGTAGTTGGAGTATTCATCGGATTTGGCGGTCAACTCGTCGTTTGCACGGTCTGTTGCGATTGGGCAAGGGAGAAAAGGACGGATTGGCTGGGTGTCAAAGAGAACGAGAGAAGACGTACCTTTGTGGAGGTGTCTACAGCACACAGTTCGCAGACCTGAGTCTCGAAGGACTGATAGTCCTGACGAGCGTACCGAAGGGAGATGCGCAGGTTTTGTACCTCGTCTGTGGCACATGGGTGAGTGAACGTGGCGAGAAGGGCCTAGGACTGACCGTCACGCTGCGCAGCGTCTTCCTTGAGCCTGCTGACGATGGTGATGAGCTTGCGTTTTTCTCATTCCATGTCATCAACGCAGGTTTTGAGATGGTCCATGTCCGAGACGGAGGACGAGTGTGATGTCGAGAAAGAGGCTATACGGGCCTCCAACTCTTTGTTTGACATGGCTGGAGAGAGGGTTAGGATCAGGACGAGAAGACACGGCATGTGCACGCACCAAACTGATCACGGTCATGGGAGATGGTATCGACCTCTTTTTGAAGGGCGTCGAGGCTTGATTCGAGATCATTTGTTTTTGACTCGCCGTCCTGGACAGCCTCGACGTTCTTGCATTCTAATTAGGCGGAGAGTTCCTCGGTTGAGGTCGTTTGGGATTGGCACGACGAACGACAGGTCCTCTGTTCCCTGTGTCGAGGTTGTCTCCAGCTCGGATGGTGTCTTGACCACATGCGAATTTGGAGCTGTCAAAATGAATAGAAATGGGCGAATAAAACGTGAGGAATAAAATAAAATAAACGCACCAGACCGCGAGCGACTCGCAAGACGGCGGCAGTGGTAGTACCGAAAGAGCGAATCGAGCATCGGCACCTGAGGTTGAAGAGGTGGAACGAGAGCGAAAAAACTTAAGGAGAACAGGTCAGCGAGCGAATAAACCGAATCGAGCAGAGACCGGCTCACCGTTGGAGGGAGTTGGTTGAGACTTTCAAACCCATCTACGAGGACACCCATGCGATAATTGAAGAGCTAAATGCTGCCGTTGTGGAGTGCGGCGGCGACTTGAGGTTCATATTCATGGATGGATGTTGAATGATTGTGGAGACGAAAGAGACCTAATTGAAAAGTGTCTACACGCAAAGACAGAACATATAAAGTTTTCGACAAGAGGGTAGCGGGCGATGTGCGGGGAGCAGCGATGACCTTGTGAGATACCGCAATTGGAAAAGATAAAACGACGACAAGAATTTGATACAATAGCTGGTACTTCGTTGGGCAGTTGGATGGAGGAAGGAATGAACAGTGTGGTGACAAAGAGTACTAGGATGACAAATGGTGGGAGACACCAAGGGAGCTCAACCGCCGAAGATGCGATACTAGCAGTAACAGTAGTTGTTATATCGAGAACAAGCTAACCTAACGAAAGCGCGGGGACACCCCTCGAGATGATTAACTGATGACCAGCGGGGGGAGACCCAGCCTAACTAACCTAACATGATCACACTTAGACTGGTGGCAGTGGCTGGCAAGAGCGAAGGAAGCGCTCAAACGAGAGGAGCAGGTATGACCGAGTTCAGGTAGCGAGTAGGGACGTGCTATGAAATGAAACGAACCGGAAGGTGGCATGGAAAACTCACCTGGAACGACGAGAAAGACTGCAGACTCCAAACAAATAGATGATGCAGACCTAAGGACAGATGTCGGAAGAAGAGCTCGTTGTTTTCGGGACGCGTGATTGGGTCTGCAGTCCATGGGACTTCTGGGCGAGGCGAGGGAGAGATGGTAGAGGTGAGCACGAAAGACTTGACCAATCCGGCCCATTCTTGCACGAGGAGGGAGAGCATGCATCAAAGGAGAGCGGGAATGGAGACGGTAGAATAGCCCTGATGAATGTGCTTTAATAAATTGAAAAAGAAAAGTGACAAGTGGAAGAACTCACCGAACGACGAGGGGGACTGCAGACCTTCGAAATACAGTTGCAGACCCTTACGAGGGATGCAATGAGCATATCCGTGGCGACGTAACCGGGAACGGAGCGGTCTAAAATGTTCTATGACTTCATGAAGCGAACGAGGAGGAAGGACTTACTGAACGATGAGGGGGACTGCAGACCTTCGAAATACAATTGCAGACCCTTACGAGGGATGCAATGAGCATATCCGTGGCGACGAAACCGGGAACGGAGCGGTCTGAAATATTCTATGACTTCATTAAGCGAACGAGGAGGTTTGAGGAGGAAAGCTAAATCAGAACAATGAGCAAGGGTGCAGACGGCGAAAAAATGGTTGCAGACCATGGGGAGGGATGTCAGACACGCGACCAGGTCATTTTCGGGGTGTACGAAGTGGTCTGCAGTCGCCGAGGTCACTCGAAAGGGAGAGGGAGCAGAGTGGGCAGCTTGGAATGGCACAGATGGCGCAAAAGTCGGCGGATTGGGCTGATTCTTGCACGCAAAGGAAGCGTGTGCTTTGTAGAACAAAGCCCAGGCATGCCTGGGGTGTCGCGAGGGCAGGGAGCCCTTGAGAAAATTGAAGGAGGAGCAGAGGTGGGGTAGGCGAGCAGCGGAGTTGTGGCATGGGAAGACGCGGCGAACGAGCCTTCGCCGCGTCCGCATATGAATAAGGGAGCAGGAAGAGGACGAATGGGGTTGACTCGGGTGTGGTGTAAACATGCAAGAATGTCACTCTGAAGCACGTCAAACATGCACACACCTTTCATCAATCATCGGCTTGCTTTCCCTTGTCTGGAAGATGTTGAGGCCTGACCTTCGTGCTGCTACATGTCTGAGATTTGGGGTACGTAACAACGCGTCAAACGGTTGTCTCAGTCGAGTCGGGACTTGGAGGGCCGAGCGAGGTGCAGCTGGATTCACTGCAACTCAAACTCCTCGCTCTCCGAGCTGGCAACGGTAAGATAGCAATACCAAGTTAGCTTAGAGGCTTTATGAAACGGTCCAAGCCAAGGTAAGACCAAACGCGGTAAAGAGACGACTCTTTAGAGACGAAACTTTGGTCCTAGCAGGGCAACATGAACGTCCCGCGTCTCTATCCATCGCGGCAATACTCACTTTGTGTGTGACTCCTGACTCTCAAGAGCAATGACGTAGCTACCTTCATGTTTTCGCTGACGCAGCGGTCCGGGGGACGCGTCGTGGTGGTAGGCGTGACCACCTTGAGCATAGAGGACGTGAGAGTGCAGAAGGCTTCTTCTTCAAGATCGTGGAAGCGGGTGAACTCTCGAATCAGCAGTCCACCACGCCAGCTGCACACGAATGTTCGAGATCAAGTTCGGATTGGGGATAACGTGTAATTCGAGCGACGATGGTGAGGCTTGCTACTATTGGCTCGGACGGGTTGAAGGGGTAACATCTACCCGTATGACAAGTGGCTTGAGCCGAATGCCGTACTTTTGGATAGTGTAATCCTGCTCACAGTGCGGCGGCGAAAAAATAAGTGTCTGGTAGGATTCTGGAGAAATTAGCAGTGCCATGGAATATCGACAACACGGTCCGGCCCACCCAATTGCGATCATCCCAGGTGGCCGTTGCTCCCTTACACTGGCCAGCGTAGTCCCCACCCCCTTGAGCGTGCCAGAAACTGCGGAGCAGTGCACATTTGTGGTCGATGGGGGCAAGTTGGGGAGGTGGTCTCTCAAGTCGGTGACAAGAACGTCGACAAAGGAGCCTTTGCTCGCATCCGGGAGGATCAGGGGGGACTGTGGCTATTTATCATCCAGTACCCGTACCATCAAGACCATTCTGTTTCGCTGCGTCTTTCTCCGAAAGAACAACTGTACTGGCTTGAATCAAACACTTGGCGTGGAGCTTGGCACAGGAGCAGTGATGGATCTCGCACTCGGTGTCTTGGTTTTTGCAGAAACATTGGAAATGAACCTGACGAACAAAGGGCCTGCCACACGTGAGGTTGAAACATGAACGAATAGCATGCCTAGTCTTACCATGTGCAAAGCAGCCATCTGATAACGAAAATTACTGTAACACTACACCACTACCTGGGGGTGTGAAGTCATTGTCAGTACGACGGACTCGGACGAACGTAGCTTGGAACAAATGTGTTGTGACATAAAGTTGCATGGCCATTTAGTCAAGCCACCATTCGTGCATTCTCATCCACCATGATGGGGATGAAACGTGGATGTAAACAAAACCTCGTGTCGCTGAAGCGGGAATGTTTCGGCGAATATCGACATACTGCAAGGCTTTTTGCTGCGCGGCCGTAATCTGCGCCTCATCGCCTTCGTATCAGGAGAAGCTCTTTTTCTATTGACGACCACACTTGACACTAATGCCCACCGGCCGACGCCCATCACTGATTATCAAGTCTTCCTCCGTCTGGACCCTACGATCGATCAGATCCTCCCGCATATACATGCTCCATGTCGAAGATGACCCCAAACGTTCATTGAGAGGCACCACGAACTTGAGTAGTAAAGTACCCGGGCTCAACTTGAACGCGTCGACGTTTAGCCCGTCGTCAAACATGATCCCTATCCCGTCAAACGGTCCCCGTCCGGCATGGATAAGATTGAGCCGTCTTGTACGTCGTTTTCCTTTTTGCGCTAGACCATTATCCTCGGGCTCAACGACCAACCCGTCCGCATCCACCATCGGCGTCTTCAACTCAATTCCTTGATCCACAGATTCCACACTCATTGAGATGTGCCCTCCAGCTCCATTTACGTCACCACCGCCCTCGCCGACCACGAAAATGGCACAACCCACCAAATTATTGATGTCGATGAAGACTCGAGGAAATAGCTCACATCGAGCGCACACACTCTACACCAAGGATCAACCATGGCTGTCCCGCTTTATTGCCCCCTCTGGACTGCGGACTTGAATCTCACGGGGGACCAATGCAGACGAAAAGGACGGATCTGCTAGCATCATGGGGAAGGCCATTGACCGGCGTAACACATGGAGTACCGGGCTATCTGGCGCTTTTATGACCAACAGAAACGCACGTCAGACACTGTACACAATATCCCATACCAGTATATACAGTGATAAAGATCTTTCTCGTCACCAATCACCAGCGAAACCGACTCTCATCCTACAGTCAAAGAGCTGCCCATCCCGCATCCAACCCCTCCCAAACATCCCACTTCTTGCCACCAAGCCACCTTGTGACACGCTGTCGATTGCGGTGCTCCTGTTCCTCTGCATCCGAGCTGACATCGTCAAGTACACCTTCTCCAGCGTCTCCGCTCTCTCCACCTCTCCGTCCGAATGCCAACACAGCCCAATTAATTATGATCATCCCAGGTGGTCGCTGCTCCCCTACACCTGCCAGCGCAGTCTCCACCCCCTCGAGCGTCGACACGAGCGCTCTCTGGTCCGGCATCGAACCTCGTTCAATGATTGCAATCGGAAGATACGCCGGATAGGCAGGCCCATCGCGTCGTTTACCGTCTTCGATTGCCACGAGCGCGCGGACGACCTCGCTAAGTCGCGCGACGCCCATGAGTACCAGTATGGTGCGAGCAAGGTCATAGCCTGGGAGAGACACCGTCTTGCCTTGGCGTCCGACGCCAGTGCAAACGACGAACGACTCAGCGACGCCTCAGTGCGTCACTGGTATACCAGCACATGTGGGTGCAGCGAGCGCGGAGGATATTCCTGGAAGTAAGAGTGGGGAGTAGCCGTGCGCACGGAAGTAGGCGAGTTCTTCCCCAGTGCGGGCGTATACTATTGGATCGCCTTGTTTTAGCTGGGTGGTATGCGTTGATGAAAGTAGGTGTGATGAGAAACGGGTATGTTAGCATACGCGACGAGGGGGCATTGTAGAAAGGACACAACGTACCCTGACAACGGTCAGGCCATGATCAGCAGCCTCTACGGCTGCTGTCATCATTTCAGTCTGTGCACCGTCCACGTTTCCAGGAAACTTGCGTGCAATACGCACCTCCACATGAGCCGAAATGAGTTCGAGGACAGGCGCTGGAACAAGCTTGTCGGAGAGCACGATGTCAGCGTGTCTCGTCAGTGCACTATGCGTAGCGAGCGTGAGGAGAGATGGGTGACCTGGTCCAGAGCCAGCGAGGAGGATACGACCCTTGGCCTGTTTCGGAAGGGGAGGGGTAAGATCAACTCCATGCCGGGAATTCTTGTCGTCTGCCGAGAGGGTGGTGGAAATAGTCTCTTCGCGAGCGGCCTCGCCATCTAGGATCACTTTCATCTTGCGTTTCGTCATCGCCGCGAGTCGTGAGGTAGGCCAGTACTCGCTGACCTGTATGACCCACCTCATTTGTCGTCTTGCAGCCTCCACACTATCTTCAACCGAGGTACCTGGCGCTCTAACAGGAACGGGACGGTTCGGAGTCGTCACGGTGGAATCTTCGCCTCCTTCATCGACTGGCGTTACTCCGTTCTCTTTGGCCAAAGTTCTTGCCAACTTTCTGAGCTATCCAACCTTGACCACGGCGATCCCGATGTCCTTGGGTAACACGGCAACAATGTCTCTCCGCACTCGTCCTGCAAGCCTGCATCCTTCTCCATTCGTAGTCACGCCAATCTGTAAGGGGGTCTTGGTCAACGAAACAGGGTCCACGAAGCGATGGGTTGCCGTGAAGGAAAAGTCACAGAGTTCTGGCATGTCTGTAGTGTTGATGGGAATATGACGAGCACGGCATAACTGGGGGATGTGAGTAGCGCGGAGACGTGCAACGGCGGCCAAAGGTGAGGTTGAGGTGGTGTCCGTGACACACACGAGGGAGATGAGGGTATTCGCAAGGTAATGATCCAAGGCTGCCATGTCCCTATTCATCTTTGAGGGATCGATGTTCAGAGTCTCTGGGGTGGGGAGACGGTTCCAGTCGATCACCTCCAACTGGCCGTGCTCGGCCCTCCACTTGAGCTCTTCGCAGACCGTGTCAAGACCGCCGTGCACAAAGACTTTGACGACGGCGTCTGCCTCGAGAGAGGTATAAGCTCTGCTT
>JBBPUH010000506.1:0-11062 GCA_038094555.1 Boletus aff. phaeocephalus
ATGAGAGAATAGATGTCAAGTGTCATCTAAAGTGTTCACATGTCATTCAGGAATGACATCTGACATGTGAACTCTCTCATGTCATCTAAATATGTTACCATTGACATGTCATCATCATATGACAAGATTCTAGATCCTTAGATAAGAAGATTATAAGATAATAGATTAGATCTTGATCATGTGATTCTCAACAAAGGGTTCAAGAGACAGGTCTAATACCTGGTCTTAGAGTGAAGGATAACAAGTGAATTTCAGAGGAGGCTCAAGGAGATTTAAGTTAAAGTACATCAAAGAAGTATTGAAGGTTTATATACCTTTAGGAAAGTTGTAAAGGTAGGCATAGAAGTACAATTGGCTGAGTAATGGTGGAAAATTATAGAAGGTGAAGGAAGTATCTGCTGACAAAGCAAGTGGATGATTACAGGAAATGGGTGAGTTAGCAAGAGAAAAGAAAAGAAGTCTGAAGAGCTAAGGTAAAACTATGCAAAGGAAGAAAAGAATAGATATAAATTATAATATTTTCTAGGAATTATAAGGAATTTATTGTCCACTATACTGTTTTCCTTCTCTGGAGCTTGATTAGAAGATTCATTCTACAAAGATTTCATGATGTTCTTATATAAATAGATACCATTCACTATCTAATGGCCAGTATTTATTTTTATCAAAAATATTACTATTTTCTAATAATTAAAGGTAGGTAATTTAAGTTTGCCATCAGATGATCATAATAGATAGTTTTGGATATCAGTAATTGCGTGATATTATACATAGGCTATATTCCATCTAGAAAAAAATATAAAAAAAACACATATCAATGTTTAAGTGTAATAATATTGTATCGACTATTTTTTGTTTAGATATAAAAATTGATGATGAGTCTTCATATTAGCTTTGTTCTAATAATGATTCAATTTTGGAATATCCTAAAAATTATAATCATCTGAAAGTAACAATACAATAGTAGAACATTAATTTTTAAGAGAAATTTGGATTGATTTTTATTTTAATGGTATTTCCAATATCAATATTTTCAACAATTTAATTTGTGCTATTAGCTTAGTCTTATAGAGCAAAGGAAAATAAATAAATTAGATTTATATTACTAGGTAAGTGAGTTCATTACAAATAATAAAAAGTAGAAAGCTTATGACATGAAATATATAGCTTGTTTTTATCTTTACTCTTTTTTTTCTTTTATTTTCATTGTGTTTCTTAACTTCTTTTCTTTTTCTTTCTCTTTTATACAATCTCAATTTTTCTTATTCCATTATAATTATATTAAATTTTATAATAATGAAAAGATGGAAAACTCACTGCATATAGAAAATAGTATATCCTCATAATATTTTATATTTCTCATGCCTACATAACCCAATGACCCAGAATTTCCCCTTCTCTCTAAAAACTCTTTTCTAGAAAGAATAAACCCATTAACTCTTCCTTTGATGAAAGGAAAGAACCTTCTGAAATCCAAGATCTCAATATTGTCCTTACTAATAAGGAGAATGATACCCTTAAACTCTTTCATTAACTCTCTTCTACCCTAAATATTCTCAAAGCTCCCACTTTGGTCTTTCCTATTTCCATTGCCTAGATAGGTTAGATTTTTGGATCTCCTCCTATCTCTGGCTTTCCTGTGCATTGATCCACCCTTCCATCAAATTCACCTCCAACTCCCATAACTACCAAATCCTTGAAACTTCATCTTGGCATTCCTAAGAACTACAGTGAGCAACAAAACTGTTGCAATAACTAACCTTGATATAGTGTGTGAAGTGCCTTGCAATCACCTGTAGGAATTCTGCTTAGATTTGGTGGGAGCAAATAATATACATACTCTTGGCTACAAAATGGTCCCTGGGTCATGTGATTTGGCCTGGTGGCTGTAGAGATATTGCCATTTTAAGTCATTTATGTCATTGTAATAGTTTTGTTATTGATATTAAAGGTACTGCAAATTAGTATAAAGTATATCCTTCCTTGGACTTGATGACCTCTTGAACCCTTCTAGACATACTCTCAATCAATCTCTGGCACTCCTCCACCCCAATCTTATACCACTCTACCTGAATCCTCTCCTAATGTTTTAATATTCTTTTGAATAGCTTAGGATATTCTGCTAGCCTTCTCTTGAGGAGAAACCATAGGTGCTCTATAGAATTAAGGTCTGATGATTGAGCAGACCATACCATGACCTCAAACCCATGCTCCTGAAACCACTCCCTAGCCAACCTACTAGTGTGCTTGGAATTATTATCTTGTTGAAAGATAACATCTTCTATAGACCATCCATAATCATTTAGGGTTTGTTGAAGTTCATCCTCCAAGAATTGCACATAGAAATCAGCATCCATTCTACCGTCAATCTTGCAAGCCATCCCAACTCATTCCTAAGTCATACAGCTCTATAATATTACTAATCTTCATCCTCCAAATTTAACAGTATCTTGTACAAGCCTGTCACTGAGGCCTTCCCTTGCCTTTTTCCAAGCCCATTTTCCACTATCTGATCCAATGCAATTTAATTTGGTCTCATCTGACCATATAACTTGCTTCCAGTTCTCTATACTCCAGCCCTGATGGCTTAAAGCAAAGTCCAGTCATTCTCTTTTATAACATTTGAAGAGAAAAGGGTGTTTTTGCTTCACCATAGCCTTTATACCAGCTTTTTCAAGTGATGACAAATGGTTTGTGGGGTGATGGAATGATTCTTGACATTCTGAAGTATCTTGATAATCTGGACAGCATTTTCAGCTTTACTAGTACCAAGAAGTTGAATAGCATGTCATATATTAATAGAGGAAATAATGGATGGATGACCACCAGAGGCTTTGAGAAGGTTAGGACAGTGTCTGGTGCAAATATGGCTGATGGTGAAGTAATGGAAGCCTATAGAGGTAGAGATCTGACAAATTGATTGATTTGATTAATAGAGAGTGATTTTATGGTAAATGAAGTGGTGAAAGTGATGGTGTTTGGATGTATTTATGCATCACATGACTTATTGTTGACATAATATCTTACTGCAAGATATAATTTGTAGATTTAAATAGATAAGTGTCAGAGTGATACTCCTGAGGTGGAATAGAAGGAGAGATCTTCTTTTGGGGGATGTCCAATGGAAGTCTGGGAGATAGGGGTCATTTCCAGGACTTCAGGATGAAGTCTGGAAATGAATCACCTGGAGTTGAACAAGGACAAAGTGAAGTATGAAGGAGATGAGGACATTGGTGCAGGACTTATATGTCATGTGTTATGATTTATACTTACTCTTTTCTTTCTTTGCACAGTTGCACCTTAGCTTCCTGGATTTTGTTTCCTTTTCACTGCTGACTCACCCATTCTCCATAACCCCTTACTTGCTTTGTCAGCAGATACTTCCACCACTTTCTATGACATTCCATTCTTACTCAGCTATTACTCTTCTATGCCTGCCCTTACACTCTCTCCAAAGGTATATAAACCTTTCAATACCTCACTGATGTATTTTAGCTTAGATCTCCTTGAGTCTCCTTTGAATCCACTGTGTTTTCTCTTTGCTCTAAGCCCAGGCATTAGACCTGTCCTTGAACCCTTGACTAGTCGCTCTCATTGTTAAGTGAAGTGTCTTCCCTTGGACTTTGTACTACCATTAAGTGTGCACTTACCTTGAATCCCTTCAAACTTATATCTTGAGGCTATGCTTGTCCCTACCTGGGCCAAGTGTAACATCTAGTATGTCTGTGAAGATATTGTTGATAAACTGTTAGAAGGCTGCCAGAGTGTTTGTGAGTCAAGCGTAACATCATGTCCTTGCTAGTTTTCCAATCCTCATATTGTGGAGATCAGAAATAATAAGGAAGAAGATGGTTTGATAATGAGGAGAAGGGAATTATATTTAGGAAAGTGCAGAGATGAACATGATGTAATGATCACCAAGTGATATATAATATTTGGACTGAGGAATACAGGAGGAAGTACAAAGGTTATATATAAAGTTCTGAGATGTCCAGAGTAAATCTGGACCCCAAGTTTATGCTTACGAAGCAATAGAGCTATTCAGCTGATCAGAAATAAGAATTAGTAAGCAAAGCATAGTCCTCTAGATGACTAATCAGGCTGCACAGCCCCTTGTAAATGGCTATATAAGAAGTGGAGATTTCCCCATAGTTAGAATGTCAATCGACATATAGTATGTCCATTTACAATAAGTGTGATATGGAGTGGTAGTATACAGTAGTGTCTACCACAGGTGCTATCCTCCATTGAGATTGAGTGAGGACCACCAGGTCTATAGAATCACCAGTCAGCAATTAGAGACCTTATACCTTCAGAGTAAAGTAAGTAAATGTTGGATAGGAATACTTAGGACTGTATAATTGCATAAATATCCACCCATAGCTGATAATTGCTGACTAAACACCATTCCAGTGACTCAATATAAAAGGATTATATCTAATCCATATTGTGTGAATTGTGTGAGCCTGGGAATTTTCCCACACCCATAATTTTAGCAGATTCATTAGGAATCTAGCATTGGATATTGCAAAGCCTTAGATTTTAAATAGTACTACAATTAGGATAGCTAGGTTAGATATTCGACCCTTTTCTCTGACTAATAATTGAGGAAGAAAGAAGAAGCAGGGAACGGATTGGTTAAGAATTGATTACTGATGTAATAGAACTAACGAGTGTGTTCTATTTGATCTGGTAGTTAGAGTGGTTTTTTTCACCAGCTCACAATCAGAATTGGAGATGAATTGACCTCACAACATCATAAAGTACATTCCTACTTCTATCAAAGCTAAAAATATCATTCTCTCTGAATTTGGCCTTTTTACCAGACAAATTGCATGCATGAACAGTCTGGGGAAGCCCACTATGGCTAGGGTGATCGAAAAGAACCTTTAGAAAAGAAAAATATCAAGTTAGAACATTGTTTCAAGCTAGGGTGTTTACATTGCTTGGAGTTAAGTTACTTACATAATTACACAGCTTGGTAAGATAGCAACCATCAATAGCTAACAAATTTCTAACTTATATATGATATAATGATTGTCAAATAAGTGTCCCAATGACATGTCATTTTGAAATGGTTGTATCTCACTCCCATGGGAACCAAATTACATAAACCAGAGATGTTTCATAATGTCAAGAGCATATGCTTTCATCCATCCTGCAAGTACATTACCCAATTCATTCTTGTTCTTTTATTATTTTCCAATCTTTCCAAAATCACTGAACATTGGGACACTTTTTTGAGCCACTGTAATTGGATAGGAATCACCTGGGATTTTAGCAAACCAAGAATGTAAATGACAACAATATGGATGTCTGCTACCCTGTGATGTTGAGTCCTGCTTTGATTAGTGAGATGGAGTTGGGTCTGGGACCTGAGACAAAGATAGAGGGGAAAAAGGGAATGGAGTGCAAGTGTTGTTGACTGGAGGATTGGAGGTTGGAGATATGGAGGGGGTGAGGATGTTGGGACAGGAGATTTGTATTTGTATTTAGAAAAAGGAAAAGAAAAAGAGATAATGAAGAGAAAGAGAAGTGAGATTGGAATTAAGAGGGAGAAAAGGGAAGGGGGGGGGGGTTAGGGGGGTGAAGCCCCCTGGAAAAAAAAAAGACAACAAAAAGTAGCAGTAGTTTGGTGATTTATGAATTTGTAGCAGGATTGAGATTGTAAGTTGGTGTGGGAAAGATTTGAGGAAGAAATTTGAAGTGGTATGGTACCACTTTATGATGCTTTTCAAGAAGAAAGGATGTTTTGACTGATATGGAGTGTGTGTTGCTTTTAGATTTCTTGCAGCAAACCTCTATCTAACATTTTGGTGGACCTTGGGCAAGAATTTGAGCCAAGTGAATATTTTCATAAGTGGAGTGTGGTTGTGGTTGGAATCCTGCAGGATGACTGGATTTTTGACATGAGTGAAATGATTTATAGGTACTCAAGTCTGAATTCTCAGAGGTGTAATGGTCAACTTTGAAATCCATGCATGTTTTTGCAATGGTACAGCATGGTTTGCTGATCTCTATACTTGCAATCAAGAGATGTACAGCAAGAATACCCAGGTATGGGTGCTCTGATGCCTTGAATCAGTGCTCTGCCAACTTTTGGGTTGACAAAGTGGTCAGGCTCTTGAAAAACATTGTGGTCCATGCAAAACTACTGGTTGAACTCTGATTTTTGCAAGCTTTTTGGACAGAAGCTATGCTTATCTTTAGGTGCCCCAATATTATTGAAGAGATGAGGCCCACTTTACATCTGTGACATATGAAGTGAGCTATGCAACTATAGGCCAAGCTCATTGAAAAGGGTACTGTTCTCAAGGTCACTTTTCCTTGCTGCTGGTGTTGGGTCTCAACCACTCTACATCATGAACTCAGAGGTCAATTTGTATCAAATTCCTATTTCCAACCATCTCTGAACGTTGTCATTGGACTCCAGTCATCTTTGTTGAACTCCTCTATAGGAGTTCAACCCTGGTCCACCAATTGTCCTGGACTTGCCTCAGAGTTCCTCCACCTTCTGGACTTTCCTTTTTGTATATTCTCCATTTGTTCTAGTTTTGTTCTTGTCATCCTTCCTTCTGTCCAGTATAGCTTTCAGATATTTTGGTATATTTGTCATTCCGACACTTCTGCTTATTCAGGATGTGGTCTTCGGCATGCACATTCCCCATTTCATCTTATTCATCCCAGTGTACATTGTCTTCTTACCTCTTAGTCATCTTTGATCTGGACTTCATACATAGACCAAATTCCCACAGATGATTGCAGGGCCCTTCAGACACTGTATTGAAGTGAGTTATTGGAACAGTTTTTGGAGTCACTGTAGATGCATCCTTGATAGGTGAGGACACTGTTATCAAAGGCCCAGTCAGATAAGCAGGAGCGGAAGGCAGGGGGAATCGACCTGTCAAGGGCTTGCAATGCATTCAGGACAAGGGGATCATCCTTGAAAGAGGATGAGACCTTCTAATATAAAGCAGTGTCAATGATAGGGACAAAGAGGGAATCGGGAAGGAGGATGGTGCCTTCATTGTCTGAGTCATCAGGATGGAGGTCAGGTCGTTGAGAGAGGATGTTGGGTCCAGCCAGGAGTTTCCCAGGGACATGTACCATTTTCAGGTCAAAGTCTGTGAGGTCGAGGAGCCATCAAGCTTGTTGTCGGTTGAGAGTCTGTGCTTGGCAGAAATAGGTGAGGTTCTTGTGGTTAGTGAAAACCTGGACAGGAAATGGGGAGCCATGGAGGCAATGTCTCCAAGATTTTAGGGCACGGATGATGGCTAAGAGTTCTCAGTCATAGATGTCATAGTTGCATTCAGCAGGAGAGAACAAAGTTGACAGGTAGGAGCAAGGATGTCAGTTGCCATTTGAGTTGGTTTGGAGGATAGTGCCCAAGGCATACTTGGAGATGTTAGTAGCAATGGTAAAGAGTGTGGATGGGTCAGGAAGGTGAAGGACAGGTTTGGAGAGAAAGAGACACTTCAGTGAGTTGAAAGACATTTGGCAAGCATCAGTCCAATTCCATCCAGAGGATTTCTTAGTGAGATCAATGAGAGGGCAGGCGATGGTGGAATAATCAGGGATGAAGTGTCTGTAGAAGTTGGCGAAGCCCAGGAATGATTGGACTTCTTTGACCTTGGTGGGGGTAGGCCATTTGGCAATTCCATCAAGCTTGACAAGGTCCATGGTGAGTTGTCTGGGTTTAACAATCATTCTAAGATATTCCACCTCCTTGGTGGCAAAGGTACACTTTTCAAGTTTTAGATGAAGGTCAAGTTCTCACATTCGCTGAAGGACGTACTTAGTATGTTCAGTGTGGGTCTTTTCATCAGGGGAGAAGATCAGGAGGTCATCCATGTAAATGACTAGCCATCCTTTGGCTATCATATCTCTGAAAGAGTCATTCATGAACCTTTGAAAGGTGGCAGGTGAGTTGGTAAGACTGAAGAACATGACTAGCAGTTTGAAGAGTCCTTTGTGGGTAATAAATGCCACTTTCCATTGGTGACCATCCTTTATCCTGACATTGTTGTATCCCCATCAGACATCAAACTTGGTGAAGACCTTAGCATCTTTAAGTTTATCAACGAGATTGGAGATCAAGGAAAGGGGTAAGCGTCATGGATGGTGTATTCATTAAGGTACCTGTAGTCCTGGCAAGGTCATAGTTTTCTGTCCTTCTTATTTACAAAGAAGAATAGAACAGCTTGGGGAGAGTTAGAAGGACAGATCTTTCCAGCTTGGAGGTTCTTTTCAAGGAAGGCCTCAGTGGCTTTCTATTTGTCAGGGAAGAGAGGATAGACCTTGCTGACCTTTGGGGTAAAAGACTCATCAAGGTTTATTTTGTGGTTATAGGGACGAGATGGGAGAAGGTGTTCAGAGGTTTCTTTGGAGAATACAGCAGAGAACTGTTCATACTCAGAGGGAAGGGTGACCTTTGGTTTGGCTTTTTTGGCTGCCATGGCAAGTTCAGTGGCATTGGTGAGTTTGGCAATGATGGAGGAGCCTTTAAGGATGAAGCAGAATCCATAGTGGATGATCTTGTTGATGGTATATGTCTCTTTGGCTCGTTGACAGAACTGCAATTCCATCTCGTAGAGTAGATATTCATAAAGGCAAGAATCATGGACAGCATGGACATTGACATGTTTGGGGGGGTGAGCGGATGGTGTCCATCATTTGAGATGAAAGTCATGGCAAAGTTGGTCTGTGGTGTGGTGTTGGTAGAGTTTGGAGGATTGGTCAGAGGATTTAGGGATGTTGATGGTCTGTCAGATCCAATTGATAGTAGGGTTGGTCTGTTTCAACCAGGGGAGTCCCAGGATCACGTTCTTGTTTCCACAGTTCATGATGTAGAAGAGGACTTTGTGGGTGATGCCTTCAACATTGATAAACAAGGTGGAGGTGAAGCAGATAGAGCCATTCTTGTTGGTGGATTGGTCGACATTTCAGACAGTGATGGGTTCTGTGAGTTTCTGAATGGGGAGTTGATGTTTCCTGACAAATTGTTAGTCAATGTAGGACATATCTGCTCCACTATCAACAAGAGCATGAGCATTAATGACTTTCATCATGTGCAAAGGTTCAATAAGCTGAATGGGGAGTTTCATTGCTTTCAAAGAGGAAGATACAATTATAGGAGCACATATAAAGGAAGGGGAAACTTGTGTCGAACAAGTTCCCTGGTTCAAAAATCTCATTGGAAAGAAACTTTCCTAATGGTTTCTTCATCATCACTGTTCTCAAGCTCAATAAGTTTGAAGACTTCTTCGTCTTTCTTTGCTACCTTCTGGACCTTTTGATCCTTTAGGTTCTTGGGTGCAGAGGAGGAGGCAAAGTTGAGGCATTCCCCACTGAGGTGACCACTTCGTTAGCAATGGAAGCAGAGTCCTTTTTCAATGCAATGTTTTCATTCGGCAGGGGTGAGTTTAGACACTCTTACAGTGTCCATGTCCATGGCATTGGGGTCTTTGATAGGGGTGGGAGTGGGAGTGGTGTGAGATTGGTGCATGACCTAGGAGGTCTTCTCAGCATGAAGTCTTGGGGTTTCCTGGGCCTGCACAAATTAGGAATCAAAGAGTGTGGCCTTCTCATACCAATTCTTGATTTTCATGGGAACAGAGTCAAGTCTATAGATATTTTGTATGATGGGTTCTGCCAACCTGATGGAGTAGTAGCTGATGAGGACATTCTCATTAGTGATGTCCAAAAGAGTAACATTGCTTTGGAAATCTATAGTATATTCAGCAAGATTGGGGACTTAGGACTTCTTGGAGAAGCTGTGCTCCATCCAAGTGGTGGAAAGCCAGGAGATTGCATTGGCAAGGGTGTACTGGTGGGTAAAGGTCTTCTGGAAGACATCACAGAAGTCCTTGAAGGTTCCAAAGGTGATGACAGTGGTAGTGATGGCCTTTTTCTGGAAAGTGTTGGCCCAGGTTAGAGCTGATCCAAGGGTCATGTAAGACAGCACATAGGCTATCTTCTTGGCATCTGTGTTGTAAACCTGGTTGTTGACAGCAAGGTAGAATTGCACACTGTTCAACCATTGTACAGCCTTGGTGGGAGAACTGTCATAGTTCTCAGGGGTGCCAAGGTGGAGTTCTAAGGGTTTTGTAGTCATGGGGGTTGAAGGTGGGTTTTGTGGGAGGGGGGAGTGGTGTACAGGGATGCCAGAGATAGGAGGGGGTTTAAAAATCCGTTCTGTCAGGGCAATGGGAGTGGGAAAAGGCAGAGTGGGGGCTCTGGGAATGTTCAGGATAAAGGAGAGGCGATGGGAGAGTTCAAGGGTGTTGTCCTCCTTATCAGTAAGGACAATATCAAGATCTTGGGGTTCAGGGGGTTCTTCCTCTTTATCAGAGGAAGAGTCGATGGGTTTGTTTTTTCTGGAAGAAAGTCCCCAGAGAGAGGGAGGGATTCTAGTTTGTTAGGATATGGTGGGGCAGGACTATGGTGATGGTAGCCACAAAGATAGCTTAGATCTTTTGTTATGCTTGGCCCAGGTAGGGACAAGTGTAGCCTCGAGATATAAATTCCAAGAGGTTCAAAATAAGCACACACTCAATGGTAGTGTGAAGTCCAAGGAAGACACTCCACTCAGCAGTGGGAGTGACTGGTTCAAGGATTCAAGGGCAGGTCTATTGCCTGGGCTTAGAGTGAAGGAAAATCAAGTAGATTTAGAGGAGACTTGAGGAGATCTAAGCTAAAGTACATTGGTGAGGTATTAAAGGTTTATATATCTTTGGGAGAGTGTAAGGGCAGGCATAGAAGAGTAAGAATGAAACATCATAGAATGTGGTGGAAGTACCTGCTGATGAAGCAAGTGAAGTATGACGGAGAACTGGTGAGTCAGCAGTGAAAAGGAAACTAAGTCTGAGGAGCTAAGATATAACCATGTGACAAAAGAAAAGGATAAGCATGAATTGTAATACTGAAGTATCTATGAAAGAAGTACAGGGTTTATATACTAAGTGTCTGGTAGAACTCTGGACCAGAGATTGGTACTGTAAGTAAGAGGGTTAAGTGAAGGTGATGTACACAGTAATAAATAAGACAGAATATAGAGAAGAAC
>JBBPUH010000507.1:0-11061 GCA_038094555.1 Boletus aff. phaeocephalus
TTAGTTCTATAGTCCTGGGATCAATGTCCCAGCTTATATACATGTACAGAGATATTTGTATCTATGGACAACCTCTCCATGTAAAGTAAGAGTAAAAATAGTGTTTCGGAACACTAAGGAATACCATAATGTATTCACATGTCATTCATGAATGACATCTGACATGTGAACTCTCTCATGTCATCATCACATGTCAAGAATCTAGATCCTTAGATAAGAAGATGATAAGATAATAGATTAGATCTTGATCATGTGATTCTCAACATCGGCCTTATTTACATGATCCATAACTTCTTTTTGAACGACCTTCCTTCAAGATATGGATGTTGATCCTGGAATCTGCTGCTGATTTGCATCAACTGCATTTGTCCTCAGGATGGTGGTCAGCTCCTTCCTATCAGAATTTATTTGATGGGATGGGTCAGACGGTCCATGTGTCAGCGGTCACTCAGCAAATTGTGTGCCTTTCATCAGAAGATTTTCAGACTGCTGTGCATCAGCTGATTTTATCTGAGAAATACCCAAGGGCCTTGGGATTGGCTGACAGGCAGGAATAGTCACTTTGTGCTTCTCCATTTCTTGCTGCACAATTGACTTTGATGAAGGCCATAACGAAAGGGTCAATGCTATCAGCATTTCCATACACTCCGGACCGCCAGGTCTGGCTTGTTTCATCACAGGCTTCTGATTGAGCCATGTGACAGGTGATGGACTCAGCTTTTTTGTTCAGGTAATGGAATATCTGAGTTTCCTACCTTTGGTACAGGCTTTCCCTTCACATATGGCTTCTTATCCCCATTCTTCTGGGACTCCTGGGATGTAGAGGCATTTATCATTGCAGACGCAGGATTCATGCGCTTAGTTAGCTTGGTAATAATGTCAGTGCCAAAGCTGGTATGATCCAATTCTGAAGCTTTCCCCTTTCCCTTATCCCTAGAGATTTTGCTGACTGCACAGGCAATAGCATCGGCACTTTTAGGCATCACTATCAATGTCTTCTTCCCATCATTGGAATGTTCTGCATCCGCTGACGTGCCCAAAGGGTTCACCTTCTTTTTGCAATCATCAAAAATGGCCGATCGTAATAGAGCCTTCCCCTTTGCATCCAAATAAGCAGGCAGGTCAGGATTCTCCGATCCCATGATGGCCTTCCTCTTCTCTTTCCTAGAGGCCTTTCGTTTGCCTGAGATATCAGAATCAAATGCTCCATTAGTGGCAGAGCCCCGACTCTCATTAGTCTCCATTTCCAAATTTGCATCGGTTTGTTCAGCTGGCCCCACCTTGGCAAGGTTCATCAGCTTTTTACCTGTGTTCAAGTAGACTCCCTGATGAGCCCCACCATCTTCCTGACCTGGTAATTGTTTCTTCAGATTGGCTAGCTCCCCTGCCCCATTCAAGGTGGTGATATTGGTCTGTGTGTCATCTGCATTGCCAGTGTCAAGATATTCACCATCAGGATCAGCAGAAGGTATGAGCCAATTGCCTTTCAACCAATACTGAAATTTGAAGATATCATCAGAGTGCTCCACCTGTCACTTCTGGATAAATTCTAGGAATTGCATGGCATCATAAGTTGTCATGTGGCTGGGATCGTCAGGAAAAGCAAATCGATGGGGTAAGTGATGTCGGAGGAACAGTCTATCCTGAAAGGTCTGAAGCTTCTTGAAGGGTGCCGATGCTTTTTCCTTCTTACACACATCACCTATTTCATAAACTCATGAGCAATTATACATAATGGTTCAAGCATACATACAATAGTGTGCTGTAAGGAACACCTTGACTAAAGCTTGTTTCTCAGCACAAGTAGAATGGGTGATGTCGGGAATCCATATTGCCCCATTGTCCAATGTAATCTTTTTTATCATCTCATCTTTGTTGATATTTGTTTGAGGCTTCTTCAGCTTCCGTTTCCCCTCATCCAATCCTGCCTCTTCTGTATCAGCGCTGTCGTTAGGAAAGCATTCACTGAGATACTTGTCAAAAGGGTCAAGGATAGTGTCAGTCGCTTTGAATGTTGGTCCATTGGTGATGCTTTTATTGAAGTCATGACTACTTACAATGAGCTGATGGCTGCAAATATTACATTTGGACTCACATTTTGGAATACAAATCGCCCTTGACATCTTTAAACCCAGAAAGAATCACCAGCCGAAGGCCACTGCGCTTTCACATCTCCTCAGCAAACCCCTTCATGATTTTGTATGCTCCCTTATTTGCAAATCTATTCCTGCACTGTCAGCCAAGCATAACGCAATATACCCGATGGACTTCACCAATTTTGTGAATCAGCTGAAGCTCCCCTACTATTCCACTCCTTGGCTCTGGCTTTAGCAGCATCTAACTCGGTCTTTGACAGCTCCACAATGAACAGTGTCAGCACAGGCTGCCAGCACTCTATGTTTGCAGCATCACGAGGCTTGCCAAATTGATTGGCAATGATATCTCATAGCTACTGTTTATGAGTCTCTCAAATGACTGATCAGAGAGTCCATTTCTGGCCAAGACAAATCACCTTATTCTTGCCTCTGTCCTAACCACACTGATGCATTCATTGATTATATAGCTTCCCATTGTATCTCAGTAAATGCAAAGCCAAATGATATGACTCAAAACTTACCCTGAGTCTCGCTGACCATTCTGCTGTGTCCAGATCCTTATTAATGTCCAGAGCCCTCAACTTGTCACCGATAGCCCTCCAAATCCCCTTCTGATCCTTGCGAACAGCCTCTTTCCACTCTTTCCAATTGTCTCGCAGGATGACAAGTACCTCCAAAGGAAAAAGGGTGGCTTTCATCAGCACTGATTCTTCCCCAACCCCATTGGCTCCATCACCTTCATCATTGCCATCATTACCATTTTCACCATCACATACTGTACATCCTCTCTGATGTCTATGCAGAGTGCATTTACCTTGATCCCGGCATCTCCTAATGTTCCCACATGAGCATCATCGACCTCATTTGCATCAGCATCTATTGTTGACTGCCATGCAGCAGCAACAGCCTCCTCCTCATCAGATTTGTCACCAGACCCTGATTCATCATACTCAGTGGCTTGATATTCAGTGTGAGCATACATGGACTCAGTGTCTGACATATTTGAGGAGGATTTCAAAGTGGGCAAGATGGAAAACTGTCTGCAGCAAAGCTCAATTTGGCATGGCACCCTTTTTTTGGCATGAGGGACTATCATTCAGCCGAATTGTGCTAGCCAAAAGTGTACCATCTCCGCCTGATCCCTTGTAACATGGATCAAGGGCTCAATAATCTAGCCCAATAGCCGATCAGCAATATTGGCCCGGGTGACATAAGTAACCATATTTGATCACATTGACATTGAGAATTTGCTGAGAGCTGAAGTTGCCTGAAACTTAGCTGAGCTAAACAAATATGGAAATGCTGTATCGTGTGTCAGACAAGGGATAGCTGTGGTGGAATACATGGAATCTACTCTGTTTGTATCACCGTCCAGCAGTTGAAATGCCTAAACATCAGAGAAAGGTGAACACCACCAAGGTGACCCGTCTGACATGGGTAACCAAGGAAACAACCTGAGGAGAGAGTGCCAGACTAGTCAGAATACCATGCATATCCTCACAGAGATTGAACCAACACAGCTTCTCTGTTTCCCCCTTGAAAAATCCACCATCTGAGTCGGTGATGTACCAGGAGTTCAAGGCCAATGAAGGTGGCCTTGATTTTGAGGAAGTGCAACCGTTAAAGCTACCTATGACAAAGGTGAGGCCAAACTGTGAGAGCATGTTCTCTGACTGATAGCAAGCACATGCCATACCAGGTTGATAATGACTATCTCTGAGAATGGCTTTCATACCAGGAAGAGTTTTTGCAGTGCATGCTGGACCTGGAAGCTCCACCAACCCTGAGAGTATGCTGCATATGTGGAGCCTGTGGAACATACCAATGCAGGGACTGCTTTGGACCTCCAGTGCTGTGTAAAAAATGCATGGCCAAAAGGCATAGCTTAAACCCCTTTCATCAGCCTTGGCGGTGGACTGGCAAATGCTTCAAAGAAGCTGCTTTGCACTCTGTATGTCAATCATTCTCAAAGAAGGGATATACTGATTGTCAGAATGTAGATCGGAATCGAGATGCATCTGGGCCATGGTGGAAAATGCTGCCTGATAAATAAGGAAAGTCCAAGTGCTGATAGGCCTTCACATTGGCTGATTGAAGATGGGGAGTGGGACGACATCGGAGGTATTCCTAATCACCTTCGGCCACCGGCCTATAATCCCTACCTCATTGTTGTCGATGTAACTGGAGTGCATTACATTGCTGCTAACTATTGCAATTGCCTTGGATCTCCTCCAGCTCATTTGCAGCTGCTTCAGCATAAGCTATTTCCTGCCACCATCAAAAATCCCAAAACATGCTTCACATTCAGAGTGTTGGACAATTTCATAAGGGACAATGTGGAATGTGGAACATCAGCAATGAATTACTTTTCCAAGCTCAGGAGAATTACATCCAATGTCTTCCCGGATGTTGTGCCAGTAGGAGGATTTGTGCTCTCAGGGCCGATCCATCTGACATTGGCCAGAATCGCTACTGAGGCCTGTTAAGAGTTTCCCGACAGTGGCAGATCTTGAAGCTGAAGAAATGGGGAGGGTTTGGGCATCGGCACAGGGCTCCTGAACAGGGTGAGCTTGCCTTGTTCTGCCCGACATGCCCCCAACCTGGTATAAATGCCGATCCATCTCCAAAAGATCTTGCCAAGTATGTTTTACTTTTACTAGATCCACGCAGTCTGATTGATATTCTGAAGTTGGAAGTACTCCTGATTGTTTATCATGGATGGAAATTTTAAGGCCGAACATCTCCATGAGAGAAGATCTGATAACCAAGTCTGGCTCATGGATGGCCAAGGATACATGGTTATCCAACCTGAATATAAGACATATTTGCATTGTACCAACCATCAAATTGAGGTTTGCCTTCATCCCTGTTCCTTTCCCTATCCTGATAAACATTCCGATGCAGAGATTGGCATGCAACAACCATCGGGCAGTGAACTGGGCAAATACAAGTCATGGCAAGCTAGAGTCGACTGGGATAGGAGCCACATCATGTGCTAGACATAGCTGCTTTGTTCCACATACAGTGGTGGATTTTCAGAAAGGTGAAAGGTGAGCTTAATATCTCAAATAAGCTTCATGTGCCCCTGCCAACTATTATGTACAAAGACAGGTTAATATGGATTATTCATTTGCAAATGCATTGAAATACAACATGAAGAACATCATGCAAGTCATACTATTTTATGACATCAATTGTTCATATATGAAGAAGCTCCAATCCTGGCTGAAGAATAGCTGATTCATACAGCTTCCCCCTGATGTTGGCATCACTCCAGCAATTGGCATATGGCATGTCCATGGACATCAACCTGAATGCTTTTCCCGATATGCCCCTTTATACGTTCCAGGATCTGGTTGGATAGATGGGAAGATTATCAAAACACTATGGTCAATCCTGAATGTCACATCAAAGTTGGCCTGTGGAATGTCTTCTCCGTATTGGCAGGAACTTCTCGATTTTCAAACGAATGACTGTAATTTCATGAAGATGATCTGAATGGGTAGATCTTTTTTAATCAAAAAATCATGCTGCTAACTATACCTTTCTAGGAAAAAGCCTCAAGAGGAAGTATGTTAATGTGAAACATTCAGTGAACTCTTCTTTGGCTGCATTTAATGACATGAATGCCACAGTATCTGAGGAACAGAGGAATCAGTGGCTACAGGAAGAAGAGATGGTGCAGAAAATGCGAGCAACTAATCCATTGGTGATGGACATTTATCACCTTCGGTTGCAGAGGGGTGTGTATACCGATGATTCCTTAGTCAGGGAAAGTAATAATGGAAAGTCCAAAGCTCTGAGCGTTCAGGCAGTAAAGCTCCAGCTGCTTCAGGGCAACTCACAAGCCAATGGTGGTGTTGCTACTTGGCTTGCGAAGGGCCTCAAACTGGAAGAAGCTCAGATATCATTAACAAAAGATATTAGGAATTTGGGAAGCCATCCGACAGACATTCAACGTCTGGCTTTGGCACACCAGGCTGATCGATTGAGCACCGAAATATCATCATTTCTACTGGAGGCATCATTGTGCTTTGGGGATGGTTATGCTGTTGGACTGCCATTTGACAAATCCGGAGATGAGGATGCAAGTGAGGGAGAGGAAATCGGGGATGTCTTAGGAGGGCAAAGGCCCGACCTCACTAAGCTCCCCCTACCATCTTCCCTAGGCTGCCATGCATTGGAGAGTTTCAACATGGATCACCTTGTGACACTTAAACTGGCATTAAGGGAAGGGCAGGCAAATGATGTTCTCCATGATATTCAGCTGATTCTGATTGAGAAGGCACTTCTATTTCGGAATGATGTTCAGCATGCAGCAAGCCATGCAACAAGGACTCAGGCATGGGACAAGGTGGCATCGGTCAACTCAGTGCTTTTAGGGCATGCTGCAGTATATTAGCAATGCAGATCGGCAATGGTGAACCTCGGCACCAATGATGCTGTTTTAAAAAAATATCAGCCTCTTAGCAAGGATGATTTAAAAGCAAACAAATGGGTCACTGATCCAAATGCCAGAGGACTCCGCCATGAGGGCCTAGCTTGGTTCTGGAGTCTCAATGTACCCTGTGACACGGCTTCAAATGATTGGATGTCCGAATGTGGGTAAAATCCTCACATGTTTGCTATTCTGATGCAATGATTAGTTTACAGGGTTCACTAGCTTCGGGCCAAGGCAGTTTGGGATCAGTGGGCTGAGGAAAAAGAGTTGCTGGAGGCTGAGTTCCAGTAGACTATCAATTTCTTTTCAGCACGTGCCGATTGCTGGGAATACTGATATATCAGAAGCTGACAAAAGGGAAAAGCAGGCCAGGCATGCTATGCAGCTCGTCAGCAGGCCATATATTTATGTCTATGTGACCAATGCCAGGCAGCATGGGAAGATGTCTGGCTGAGGGTGGATCAAGTCATGTTGAGCAGTCCGATTCAGGATGCTGAATGGTAACTCCAGTTTCATGTATAAGTTTTTCCTCAGCAGAGATCATTGTTGGATGGTGCTTATATTGCCATTTAACCTCTTAATGTAACTTGCTATTTGCCTGATTCTGCCGAAACAGAAGGGCCAATGCCAATAACTAACTCTGTAAGCTGGCAATCTGTTCTGGCTCAGTCACATGTATCAATAGTATGGAGATTGTGGCATCTATTGGCATGTGATCCATGACATAAGCAACTGGTAGTCTGGTCGAATGCTTACATTATGCTCTTCATACAACCATCATGCCCAGACCCCTTCTTCCTTATCATTCTCAAAGTACAATCCACATGGTGCTATACTATCATGCTTGCAGACTTGAGGAGGTTGGCCGAACATTGCAGGAATTACCAATTGCAGACTGGCCAAAGAATTGGATGGAAAAGGCCGAATCAGAACTGGTTTGTTCATCCCTGTGTAGTATTGCTAGCCACACTATTAATTCATTGTTTTCAGGCAGCCCTTATTGTCATATTAACTATTTATGCAACTCAGCAAACATGTCAGCCCATCATGCCTGCTACATTCAATGTATTCTATGAGGGAGAAAGCACCAGAGAAGTAAAGAGCAAGCTACAAGACATCACCAAGGAGGAAATCGGGTTGATCGCAGCATTGAATGGGTTGCTTCTGGACTGGCCTGCTAATGCCTCAGTGTCCTTCCAGAATGCATGGTGGATTCCGAATGGTGCTGATGACTTCTGATCAGCAAAACCCTTAACTGAACAGAATATCGCTGAAGCAGATGAGTTCTTTTTGGTGAGTAATGTCTTTTGACTGGCAAGTAATATTGAAAGGGCTTTAGGGGAAATGGGATTGTGCCTCCAGATCACCATTGGAAAGAGTATGAGACATTTGCCTTGCAGCCATCAGAAACACCACCTGGGTACTCCTCGGAATTAATTGCCAGGAGCTGAATGCCACTAAGCAGGTGATGGAGACGACGTTGGATGCTATGCATAGTTTAACGAGTCCTTGGGGCATTCGGAAGTAGCACATGATTGCTGAGAACATCTTACATTGCCTGCGTATTTACTGAAACTAACGCTTTGTGACATCTGAGTGGCAAATAAAATGGCTTCGGGATACATGGGCGAACTCGTGAACCTCATCCCTCATATACCATGTGAGTACTACCCTATTGCCATCAGGTCTCCCCACACCATGTTCGATCATTTGTCCCGATGTGGCGACAACTGTTCCAGGGTTATACCTGAGCATGAGGCCGAGAGTTGGGAGGAATAGATACAAATTGGAATAAGTGCCGAAGGTCACCAACAAGTCCAACCATTGGGGCCAACCAAATCGGTGGTATGAAAAGGGCTAACCCTGTTGACCATAAGTGATGCAATGTTGTATACAGATGGCCATTGTGCAAGGACCTCTTTCATAGCCAAATCATCCACTTCTTTGGCAAATTGGCTGAGTTTAGCCATGACATGAAGCCTGCTCAAATACATATCAGGATGTATTATTGCTAGAGCACTGGATAGGATGGCAGCTTCATCATGCACAGAAACTACCCATTTTCTTGCTCCATCAGTCTTCATCACTGCAGATATCTCAGGGACTGTGTAACCCCCCTGGTTATAATGAAGCTGTTAGCCACCACTATTGATTAAATCAATTAAGATTACATACATGTCTAGCTTGTTGGAACCACGCCAGAGATATATTTAGTGCTCCTTTCATCTCGGCCGTCATGGTATATAGAGCCTCGCTTGTGCGCCAATTGCCTTTTCAGCCTTGAGTTACCCTGATATGAAGAGATTGGGTGAGATGGTCAACATTGTTCCAAAGAAGTATCTGCAAACTCTATATGTTAAACATCCAGTATCTTCATTCAATGAATTGCTAACCTGATTCGGGGGGCTAACGCCGCCAGGGAGATACCATATGAGGATCACATCCAACCAATCAACTACAACAGCTGGTTCATTGACCTCCCGAAATGGCACTGTTTCCATGATCTTGTTTTCTGAATGTTCAGAAGCTTGCTTGAATGTGCTCTCCTTCTTTGCTTGCTCTGCCAGACGGATTGCATCAATGTTCTCTAGAGTAACTGCCAGAAATTGTAAGCTGCTGTTTCTGGCTGCATGACTCACTTTTATTCTTATAGGCCCTAGCTAAGATTCCAACCATCCAGTCTGCTTTGCACAGAGTTTCTATGCCGATGATTCCAGGTAGATAAGGGTCTTCAGTGTCTGCTGGAAGGCTGGTAGCTTTCCAGAATTGCCGAACCATGTATGAGGCCACCTTATCAGTGTATGCCAGTACCCAATGTGATGGGGGTGCAAAATTATTCTAAACACTAGCCATGGGCAGGTCGCAGTGGCAGGTGTGTGGGGATGATGTGTATCAGCTTCTTGGTGACCATGCCATTACTCCCGAATATCAATGGCATATTCTGGGCAGACACAGGTCCGCCATGTTTCAGCTCCACGTGTCGCTGCCAAGCGCATACCATTTGTATCCAGCCTTTGCAAGGCACTTGAGTGTTGTATTAGTAGTGTGTCAAATGTTGTTTAGTGTGACCGACATGACTCTTCAGTAATGGCTCTGGCTCTCTCAGGCTTGGGTGTTGACAGCATAATACAGTGATATACAGTGGCTCAAAAAAGTGTCCCAATGTTTAGTTATTTTGGAAAGACTGGAAAATAATAAAAGAACAAGAATGAATTAGGTAAAGTACTTGCAGGATGGATGAAAGTATATGCTCTTGGCATTATGAAACATCTCTGGTTTATGTAATTTGGTTGCCATGGGAGTGAGGTACAACCATTTCAAAATGACATGTCATTGGGACACTTATTTGACCCTATATTTAACAACCATTATATCATATGTAACATAGGAATTTGATAGCTGTTGATGGTTGCTATGTTACCAAGCTGTGTAATTATGTATATGACATAACTCCAAGCAATATAGAAAAACCCTATGTCCCACTTCAATTGATCTCATCACATCATAAAGTTCATTCCTATTTATCAAAGCTAAAAATCTTATTCTCTTTGAATTTGGCCTTTTTACTAGACAAATTGCATCCAAGACTAGTCTGAGGAAGTCCACTGTGGCTATGGCCATCAAGAAGATCCTTTAGAAAAGGAGAATATTAAGTTAGAACATCCTTTCAAGCTTCTTAACAAGAGAAGTATTACTTCTAGTATTATTACTGGAAAGGTTGACAATTCTGTTCAAGCCACCAATATTATCAACCCTGCCTTTGCCACTTCTATCTCTGTCCAAGCTGTCTGAAATGTTCTCAAGAGTACATCTTTAAAGGCTATAATCAAGAAAAAAAGCCCCTCTTGCCTATCAAGTATAGAAAGAGAGGTTGGATTGTGATTTCAAATACAAGGATGACTGTGGGAAACTATTTATACTAGAGTCATTTTGTCAGATGAGACAAATCCAGTAGGATTGGATCAAATGAAAGAATATATATGTGAAAAAAAAAAGAGTCTATATAGAACAAAAAGATTTAGAGAATAGAAAAGTTAGAAGGAAGTTCCTTGATGGTTTGAGAATTCATAAATTAGGATGAAGTTGGGATAGTTGTAGTGGCAGAGGGAAGAATGGATACTAAGTAGGATGTGTCCATTTTCAAGAACAATCTGCCTTCTAGTGTGAAAAACTTGGTAATCTCTGAAGTAAGCATCATCTTTCAAGAAGATAATGGCTGGAAACACTTCTTCAAAATAGTTCAAAACTTGACTTGGCCATAGTAGACTTCCCTAGACCAGTTTTAGATATAATCTCTCTGACTAGAAAGCCAGATTTAGAAAGAATAAGAATATTCACTTTAATAAAGATAGAAATGGATATTATAGTATAGTAAGCTCAATTAAAGTAGGACATAGGGTGTTTACATTGCTTGGAGTTATGTCATATACATAATTACACAGCTTGGTAACATAGCAACCATCAACAGCTATCAAATTCCTATGTTACATATGATATAATGGTTGTTAAATATAGGATCAAATA
>JBBPUH010000508.1:0-11044 GCA_038094555.1 Boletus aff. phaeocephalus
TTGAGTTGTGGGAAAGGATTGAGAAGGCATGGGAAGGGATACCAGCTGGGGAATGTCAGAAGTTGATTGAAAGCATGCCTAGGAGGATACAGGCTGTGATCAAGGCCAAAGGAGGTTATACCAAGTATTAAAATATACCTAATACCCTATTGATATCAAAAGTTCAAAAACTGTTATAATGGCATTGCAGTTTTAAAATAGGCATATCTCAATAACCCATGGTTCAAATCACATGACCCAGGGACCATTTTGTAGCTGTTTGTTTGTACTTTGTTTGGTCTCACAAAAGCAAAGTCAAATTCCCACAGGTGTTTGCAGGGTGCTTCATATTCTGTATCAAGGTCAATTATTATAACAGTTTTTGGAGTCATTGTATCAGAGGAGGTCAAGCTAACAAAGCTTGACACATCCAGCAAGGATTGGACCACTTGGAAGGTCTGTCTCCAACTTGATAAAATCTGAGAGAGGGCAGGAGTTGCCCGATACTATAGTACATTAGCTAGGTAGATAAACTAAGTAGAAAAGAGCTCACCTCAACCACTGCCTAAGATGGGTGGAAATGACTGAGGTGCTTGCAAATGGAATGTCAATATATATATGCTATGGATGGAGGTATACTCATATTATGTTACCTGTAATGTTGCCGTAATGACCCTGAAGAAAGGTTATAGACTTTAAGGTAACAAGGTGCTTCCGATGCTTCTAATGTTTCCGGAAGCATGGGAATATTTCGGAAGTGGGTTCTGGTGCTTCCAAGCCTGGAAGGTGCGGGAAAGTTCCAGAAGTGGTTCTAGAACTGTGGTCATTTGTCACTCCCACTCGAGTGTAGCCACAATCCCATGCTTCGAACAAATTTCCAGTGTAGTGTAAGAGTTTGACGGCGAATAGGGGCGAGATAACGTGCAGCGGCTATCGAGGAATGGAGAACTCAGTCGTTGTGGACAACAGACTATATTGGGATAATTACCTATTGAGGAACGGAGAACTATGTACGGGTAAGCTCGAGTAGGTAAAGTAGAGTGTAAGTAACTCACCTCAGTCGTCATGGACAATGGACTGAGGTGTTTGTCATAGAACGAGAATCTTATATACGAAGTAAACTGTATAGTACTCGAAGGAGATAAAAGAATCTAAGTAGATCCGAGTACAGGACTGATGAATCACTAGGTACGCGAAAAGGTCCATGCGAAGAGGACAATCTAAAGCTATGTATGCACAATATAAACGACGTACGTGAGAATGGAGCAGGTGCGTGCCGCATGCGCACCAGCAATGGAGTCGGGCCGACATCGTGGCTGTGCGCATGATTGCTTATTCCAACACTCCCCCTTAAGCCGTGCGCAGTCCGAGTTCGGCGGCAAAGTGCTTGACCTTTGGGGATGGGAGCGCTTTCATGAGAGAGTTGGCAACCATGTCATTTGTAGGGCAGAATACGAGGCGAATCTTGCCATCGTCGATTACCCAGCAGATAAAATGAAAGTGGATGTCGATGTGTTTAGTATGAGTGTGATATTGATGATCTTTAGCAAGCGCAATGGCAGACTGATTGTCTGAAAACAATGTAATGGGCACATCAAGGGGAGCGAGAATTTCACCGATGAAAGAGTGCAGCCACAGCGCTTCTTTCGTGGTGTGCGTTGCGGTGACATACTCACTCTTGGTCGTCGAGAGCGAGACGATCTCCTGTTTCTTCGATGCCCAGGACACAGCGCCACCGTTGATCAAGAAGGTGTATCCCGATATGGCTTTGTGGTCCTCGGCCATGCTGCCATCCACATCTGTGTATCCCTCCAGTGGTTTCGTTATTCCCCCGTATGTTAGTCGAAGGTCCTTAGTCCCAATTAGGTACCTGTAAATACGACGTACAGCCTCCCAATGAGGCGTTCCAGGGTTGCTTGAGAAATGCGAGACAGTCGATATGGCGTATGAGATGTCGGGGCGAGTGCCGAGCACAGCGTACATAAGCAAGCCGACTGCTTTGCTATACAGTATGTGCTGCATGGCAGCGTATTCAGCGCCGGTCGAGGGTGACTGGGTGTGCATTAATTTAATGTGGGGCTCCATAGGCGTCGAGATAGGCTTCAAATCCTTGAATCCAAAGTGGCGAATAATCGAACCTAAATATGAGCATTGTGACAAAGCGATTGTGTGCTCCTCGCAGTTTCGCATGACTTCAATACCGAGTAGCCAGTGTAGTTCACCTAGATCTGTGATTTCGACGTGGTTTTTGAGTTGTGCCTTAAGTTCAACAATGAGCGTGAGAGTGGAAGCGGCAATGGTACAGTCGTCGACATGTACGACAATGATAATGAGCGTTTTGTCACCTTTCTTGACAAAAACGGCTTGATCAACTTCGCATTGTCTGAATCCGAGGTGCCTGATGAGAATGTCGACAAGTTTCTGGTACCAGCAGCGACCACTCTGTTTGAGTCCATAGAGCGTCTTGTATAGGTGGCATACGTGGCGTGGGTAAGTTGGGTCGGTGTATCCAGGCAGTTGTTGCATGTATATATTCTCGTCATTGTTTAGTTCACCATTGAGGTATGCGCCCTTGATGTCAATCTGGTGGATTTCGAGATCAAGTCGGGCAGCCAGAGTGAGTACTGTGCGGATAGACGCAAGCTTGGCAACGGGAACATAAGTGTTGAAGTAGTCAACGCCTGGTACCTGTGAAAAACCTTGCGCAACAAGGCGCGCTTTGTACCTGACAATATTCCCAGCAGCGTCCTTTTTTGCGCGGAATACCCATTTTGATCCAACGATGTTTGCGCCAGCAGGTGGGTCGACAAGTTTCCAGGTACCCACTTTTTCAAGCGTTACAAGTTCTTCATGAATGCCTTGCTCCCATTGCAGCCAGTCAGGGCGTCGTTTAGCGTCAGCGAGTGAGGTGGGTTCAAGCACTTCGGCCTTGGCAATGGTCTCATTTAGTGCGAGAATGAGTTTGTCGTCGTTGTTGTAGTCATCTGCGGCAAATGTTTGATCAGCCATTCCCTCCCCCTCAAGCATGGCAGGGCTGCTGTCAGGTTCAGGGTTCTCAGCGACAGGATCAGGGAGTTGGACGCCATGGGGTGGAGTCGAATCGGCAGCCTTCCCATTAATGATGTCGAGGATGCGCTGGCTGGGCTGACGGATACGTTTCGGGCGAGGTGCAGTGATTGGATCAGGAGCACACGGGACTTGAGAAGCTTGAGCTGTGACGGTGACTTGGGGTTGTGACGGTGATGGGCTGGCTTTGGTCGTGTTTGCACCACGGGGCTGGGGATTGCTTACATATGCCAGCGTGACATCACTCGGGTTCGTCCCTTCTTCCTCCCCCTCGATGTTACATTGCAAGGGTCGCCAGTAGACGTTTCGCTCGATGGTAACGATGCGTTTTGTCGGCCAGTATACACGGTAAGCATTCTCCGATTTGTCATCAATTCCCATCCATCTGACTTTGTCAGCACGCCATCCTAACTTGCTCTCGTGCTTCGTCTTTGCATATAGCTCGGATCCCCATTCTCGCACTCGGCTCAGGTCGGGTTTCTTCCCAAAAGCTACCTCATATGGCGTCTTCTCATCAAGAACTTTGGTAGGTGTCCTATTCTTCAGCCAAATAATGTGCCGTGCAGCTTCACCCCACAGATATTTAGGTAATCCACTAGTGTGGAGCAGCGCTCGGACATGCTCGAGAATCATCTGATTTAGTCGTTCAGCTATGCCGTTGTGTTGGGGGGTGTCATGCGTTGTCAGGCACTGCACCGTGCCTTGGTGCTGTAAGTATGCGACGAATTCTTTTCCTAGGTATTTGCCTCCTCGGTCCGAATGGAGCATTCGTACTTTTGCTGCAAGTTGCCGGTCGAGCCAGGCCTCGAAATGTTTGTATGCTGTGAACGTTTCGCTCTTCTGGCGAAGGGTACACATGTACAACAGGCATGAGTGGTCATCCGTGAAGGTGACATAATAACATTTTCCTCCTAGCATGTCAAATGGTGCGGGTCCCCAGACGTCGGACCAAATAACTGCACCCACAGTTCGGCTCCGTTCGCCCTCCCGAAACTTGGTGATCGGCTTTCGTGTCGCCTTGGCATAGATGCATGATTCACAAAAGGTACCATCCTCCTGTGTTTCATCAAACTTCAGCCTGCTTACTAACCCATTTTCGATGAGTTTGCAAGCAACGGACGGTGTGATGTGTCCATAGCGACGGTGTAATTCCATAATGGTTACCATTTCTCCAGCAGCATTTGCGGTCTCGTGCTCATGCACGACGCAGTACAAGCCCTTTGTGGTATGTGGAATCTATCCAATCATTTCGCCATTTGATCCCCGGATTGTGCAGAAACCTTCTGCAAACGTCGTCGAGAGCCCAAGCTTGTCAAGACAACCAATGGATACCAGTGTGTATCCCACTTCGGGTGAGAACAGAACTTCGGTAAGACGTAGTTGTGATACGTCGTACCCATTTGGTACTTCAATTATCATGTCGCTGACTCCGGTCGCGACAAACTTCTGACGATTTGCAGCTGTAAAAGACTTATTTGGGATGTCGACGAGGTTCTCGAAATGCTTGCGGTACGGGGAGATGTGGCATGTAGTGCCAGAATTGTATACTTCAATCTGGTTTGGAGAGGTATGTTCATCGCTTATTCCCATAGCGACATTCTCCAGTTCTTCTGTAGGGTCAGTGCAGTCGATGGATACTTTGTCCTCAACTCTCAGTGCTCAGGACTCTTCAAGATCCCAGACATCATCAAAAACATCCTCATCTGTGACAGAAAACCAGTCTTCTCCTTCGTCATCATCCGAGTCTGTTGGCAGCAAGCCTGGGATGGATTCGTCGTCGCTCGAGTTGTCAAAAACTCCAAAGACACCATCCTCTGAATCACTGTCACATTCGACAATATTGGCCATGTTTGTTTCGACAGCCTTCTTCTCGCTCGTGCCCTTCTTGTGGAAGGCCACAAGGTGCTCTGTGGATCTACATTCCCAGCATTTAGGTGGGTTCCTCCTCCCATTCCCTCGCTTGCCCCTGCCATGCCCTCGAGACGGTCCTGATTGCATTACAGCCATTGCTTCATCATGATCACAGTCTTTCGTGTCGCTACATGCCGGATACTTCGCCTTTTGGCATTTGGCTTCTTCGGTTATCATGGAAATTAGGACGTTGGGATTGAGGGTCTTGGCACTCGTAAATAGTTGAGCTGCAGTGAGCTGACTTGATGTGAAGTTGGCAAGGTGGTTGGGTAAGGATTTAATGATCGTTGAGCGGTAGTCCTTCTCGTCGATATCAACACCAACAGCAGCTAATTCCTCCCGCTTCGTTCGCAGTCCATCAAGGAACTGATGAACGTCAGCTCCTTTTGCCAACCATGACTCGAGAAATTGTGCATGCAAGTCCGTCTGTGCATATGCGCCTTTCTCTGTGTATTCCTTGCTAATCTCTTCCCACATTTCGGCCACAGTCGTCTTTTTCTGAATTTGTAAGGCAGTCGAATCCGGAATTCGCTGGGCAAGTAGGTGCTTCGCCATTCGTTCGTCCTTTTTCCATTTGTTGATTTCTTCTTGCTGTGCTGCAGTCAAAGGGGCAGGGTGGCTTGGGCAGGTCGAGGTTCCATCAAGATGTTCCCATAGCTCCTTTGCTTCAACAGCGACTTGAAAACGAAAGGAAAAGATTGCCCAGTTAGTTCCCTTTACATCAAGCTTGGGAACATTGCTCGGGAGAGTATTGGTGGTGACAGGGACAATGGACATGGCAGCACGGTAAGCGATTGGTCTTGATCAGAGTTTGGGAAATTCAGGGCTCATAACCTGTAAGAGTTTGATGGCGAATAGGGGTGAGATAACGTGCGGCAGCTATCGAGGAACGGAGAACTCAGTCGTCGTGGACAATGGACTATATTGGGATAATTACCTATCGAGGAATGGAGAACTATGTACGGGTAAGCTCGAGTAGGTAAAGTAGAGTGTAAGTAACTCACCTTAGTCGTCGTGGACAATGGACTGAGGTGTTCATCATAGAACAAGAATCTTATATACGAAGTAAACTGTATAGTACTCGAAGGAGATAAAAGAATCTAAGTAGATCCAAGTACAGGACTGATGAATCACTAGGTACACGAAAAGGTCCATGCGAAGAGGACAATCTAAAGCTATGTATGCACAATATAAACGACGTATGCAAGAATGGAGCGGGTGCACACCGCATGCGCACTGGCAATGGAGTCGGGCCGACGTCGTGGCTGTGCGTGCGATTGCTTATTCCAACATGTAGTTCATTTGCAAGGGGTTTTGTAAGTATGTCTGCCACCATGTCTTTGGTGGAAACATATCACACCACTGCTTCGCCTTTCCCAACTATGTCATCCTGGATGAAATGGTACTTCCGTTGAATGTGTTTGGTCCAAGCTCGGAACTGTGAATCACGGCAAAGTATGATTGCAGCTTGGTTGTCACAGAACAGTTCTGTGGGGGCCATTTGGGAGTGTCCAATTTCATCAAAGAAGGTTCGAAGCCAGGCTAAATGTTGTCCAGCATTGCTGAGCCCAATATATTCTGACTCTGTGGTGAAAAGCGCCACCATACTTTGTTGTTTGCTGGACCAGGAAATGGCTCCACAATTGCTGATGAAGACAAAACCAGAAGTGGAACGTGAGTTGTCTGGATCCTGAGACCATCCAGCATCAGAATATCCATGAAAGTCCATGTCTGTGGAAGGTTCCATTCCATCAAATTGGAGTTCCATGTCCTTGGTGGCCTGAACATATTGTAGTGCCCATTTGGCTGCCTCCCAGTGAATTTGTTTGGGTTTGGCACTAAAACGGCTGAGTGTGCCTACTGTGTAAGCAAGGTCTGGGCAAGTTCCAAGCATAAGGTACATCAACGATCCTATGACTGTGAGATATGAAACCTGTTTCCCTTCAATTGTCATTTCTGGGATGGTTTGGTCATTGTTTGGATCAATTGCAGAGAGTTGGGAGTTATGTGCCATTGGAGTCCATGTTGGCTTACAGTTGGACATGCCAGTATGTTCCAGGATTGTTCAGGAATATTGTGATTGGGATAGCGATATAGTTCCGAGTTTCCGGTTCTGTTTGAGTTCAATTCTGAGGATGAATTTGGCTTCTCCAAGGTCTCTCATTTTGAAAGCAGCAGAAAGCTTTTCTTTTATGGAATTCATGAACGTTCGGATGGTGGCAGCCAGAAGTAGATCATCAACATAGACAACCAAGAAACAAGTTTGGCCATCTTTTCAGAACTGTCAAGTCCGGGTCCTCCGGATCAAAGTCCGACGGAGGTCCAGGGGAAAGGGGAACGAAGTGCAAGTGTTGTCGAGCGAAGTTGACCGGAGGTCCGGAGGTCGGAGATACGGAGGGGGTGAGGACGTTGGCACAGGACTTATGTGTTGCGCCCTTGTCAAGCCCTTGTCCTCGTATTTAGGAACGGAGATGGGAGAGAATAGGGAAGTCAGACTCAGAACTGGAGGTGACTTATTTAATATTCAAACTGAGGTATCTACGAATGAAGTACAGGGTTTATATACTAAGTGTCCGGTAGAACTCCGGACCGGAGATTGGTAAGTAAGAGACTTAAGCAAAGGCGATGTACACAGTGATGAATAAGACGGAATACGGAGAAGAGCGGAAACCGAGAAATCTTACTAAGTGAATAATACAGACTTACGAATGTGAACTAGAACAAAAGGAGATGAATATAAAAGTAAACGTCCGGAGTGCCAACTCCAAAGTAGTCCGGACCCAAGGACTGACGCGACGTCCGGAACTCCGGAGATGTCTGGAGATGGACTTCACGAAAATCTGGGATGTGACAGCTTTCATGATTTAAATCTGTGCTCATAATAATAACCCGCCATTTTATATCACCCCCCCTCAATTATGGCGCCAATATAAGCTTTTCCCATCCTGAAATTGAAGAATTAAATTAAATGGGTCTCCATTAGCCTGGGGGATAGAAGCCTGATGCTCTTAAGATAGAATATAGCGCTCCTGAATGTAACTGTGATTTAACCTGACATAGGTGCACTAAAATAATTAGAGATTAACAATGGCTGAAGTTCCAGTTGCTTTGGTTTTTTTATCTTGGAAGGTGCAGCAGTAGATTTAGTAGTATGAGGTGAATTTCTGGGGAACCTCCTGAAGGGTTCCCCTATATACTGGAAAAAATGGTGCCATAGAAGTGGGGATTTACTCAATAGATCATATTCTATTGGCTTTAGTAATGATATGATTAAACAATTTTAGCATGTTATTTTATTGGCCCCTTTATTGCAGGAGGAACTGCTGGATGTTCATTTCTGCACTTCCATGAGCCATATTTGCGCTCATAATGATAACCCGCCATTTTATATCACCCCCCCTCAATTATGGCGCCAATATAAGCTTCCCCCATCCTGAAATTGAAGAATTAAATTAAATGGGTCTCCATTAGCCTGGGGGTTAGGGGCCTGATGCTCCCAAGATTAAATATGGTGCTCCTGAATGTAACTGTGACCAAACCTGATACAGGTACTCTATAATACCAACAAAGGGTGATGTTCTTAGGAATCCTTTAAACAGTATTGATTATTGAATAGTAAGTACTCAGTGGTTGGGAAACCAGCTATTGTTATTACCTATTGAATAGTAAGTACTATAGGTAGTTAGTAAATAGGTAAGAAGCTGAAAAAGTAATGTACTAACCTCAGTGGTTGGGAAACCAGCTGAGGTGTCTAACTATGAGACAAAGGTTCGAAATACTTTGTGATTAAGTTAGCGGTGGCTGTACAATCACACCATTAATATTTTGGCACCTTCATAATCTACATCCATTTTATATCATCCCATTTCAATCATGGCAGCAAAATATACTTGCCCCACCTTTGAAATTGAAGAATTTGATTAAATGGACATCTATGAAGCCATGGAATGGGAGCCTGATGCTTTTAAGTAATTAAGGATGACAATACTGTTTAAAGGATTCCTAAGAATATTACCCCTTGTTAATCTCTAGGTATTATAGAGTACCTGTATCAGGTTTGGTCATAGTTACATTCAGGGGCACCATATTTAATCTTGGGAGCATCAGGCCCCTAACCCCCAGGCTAATGGAGACCCATTTAATTTAATTCTTCAATTTCAGGATGGGAAAAGCTTATATTGGCGCCATAATTGAGGGGGGGTGATATAAAATGGTAGGCTAATGCAGATCCATTTAATTTTCAATCCACTGCCACACATTCCAAGACACTAAAACCAAGCAAAGGAGGACCATGGCAAAGACTGCAAATGGACACTTTGATTTTACACAATTCGCTTCTGAAACCAAGATTTTCCCAGATAATGTGCTCTTCAGTGCATCTATCCATGTTCCCATGACTAGTTGTGTCAATATGCATCACAGATACATTGCTAAACCCTTCTGCTGCATTTCAATCCACCACAGAGGACTTCCTTCATTCACTCTCCAAAGTGCTGAAATAGCTCAGGCTGAACTGATCAATTGCATCCCGCATGCATGTGGTTGTAATGACTCGGTCAATGCAGATCAAGTCATCAATTATGATGGCATTGTCGATTCCCTTGACCACTTTACAGAGGGGCTCAAACAGGTGACTTTCTTCACCATGCTTGCATGACCTCCTCATCTCCTTTTAGGAAAGCCTGCCTATATACAGTGACTCCAAAAACTGTTCCAATAACTCACTCCAATACAGTATCCAAAGGGCCCTGCAACCACTTGTGGGAATTTGGTATAGCTTTGGTAAGACCGAATAAAGTACAAACAATCAGCTACAAATTGGTCCCTGGATCATGTGATTTGGCTTAAAGGTCATAAAGATATGGCCATTTCAAAACAGCTATACCATTGGAACAGTTTTTGGACTTTTGACAAAATTAGGATATTTGATATACGTAGATTAGTACTTGGTATATCCTCCTTTGGCTTTAATCGCAGCCTGAACCCTCCTTGGCATGCTTTCAATCAATTTCTGACACTCTTCAACTGGTATCTCCTGCTACACCACCTAAATCCTCTCCTATAATTCTAGTACTCCACTAGGAGGGTTTTTATACTTTGCCAGTCTCATTTTCAAGTAACCAATGGGATTTAAATTAGGAGACTGTGCAAGCCACACCATGGTCTGAAATTCCTGCTCTTCTAGTCATTCTCTCATCTTTTTGCATGGATGCTTGGGGTCATTGTCTTGCTGAAAGATGGTATAAAGAGGGTCAAGACCATAATATTGCAAAGTATTGAGTAGGTCATCCTTCAGAATTTGAAGGTAAAGGTCTCCATCCATCATATCATCAATCTTGGCAGCATAGCCAACTCCCTGCCAAGTCATACACCTCCATACCATCACAGAACCTTTTTCAAATTTAACTATTCCTTGGACCAGCCTAGGATTAAGCCCCTCACCTTCTCTTTTTCATGCCCATTTGTGCCCATCTGATCCTCTGTAGTTGATTTTGGTCTCATTAGACCATATAACCCTCTTCCAGTCCTCCACAGTCCAATCCTTATAAACAATAGCAAAATCCAAATGATGCCTAGTAGAGAGTAGAGGATGTTTGGACTTGACAACAGCTTTCATCCCAGACTTTTTCAAGTGATGGTGGACAGTATTGGGATGGAGGGGCTGGTTGATGATATTAGAAAGTGCTTTGGTCATCTGAACAGCATTCTCTGCCTTTTGAGTGGTGATTAATCAAATGGCATAATGAATATTGGCAGAGGAAAGCTTGGATAGACAACCTCCAATAGATTTTTGAAGGTCAGAATGCTTCTTGGAATGAAGTCTGGATATGGTAGCAATGCCAACACCAGTTCTAGATGAAATGGAGTGCAAGGAATGACCAGCATCAAGCTGAGAAAGGATGGTATTTTTTTGAGTGGTAGAGAGAGATTATATAATGATAGTGGTAGAAAGTAAAGATGCATGGGAATGATTTTGAACTCAGACATGATGTTTATATGTGTATCTTTGTTTGTAGTATCAAATAGTAACAAATAATCTATAATATCATAGTGATCTCATATTCTATATCAAAAGTCCAAAAACTGT
>JBBPUH010000511.1:0-11001 GCA_038094555.1 Boletus aff. phaeocephalus
ATTGAATCTTGCTGGCCGGATAGCTCAGTGGTAGAGCTACTGGTAATTGTCCAGGAGGTCCTGGGTTCAAACCCCAGTCTGGTTATCTTTTCACTTGATCGTAATAAGTTGTTGTCTACTTCTAATAAACATGAGCCCACTAACTATACTCTTACCCAGGGTCTGCGTCGTGAATATGTGGTTGTGGATATCAGCAAGCTCTGTTGACAAATGACCACAGTTCTGGAACCACTTCCGGAACTTTCCCGCGCCTTCCGGGCTCGGAAGCACCGGAACCCACTTCCGAAATATTCCCGCGCTTCCGGAAACATCGGAAGCACCGGAAGCACCGGAAGCATCGGAAGCATCGGAAGCACCTTGTTACCTTAAAGTCTATAACCTTTCTTCAGGGTCATTACAGCAACATTACAGGTAACATAATACGAGTATACCTCCATCCATAGCATATATATATTGACATTCCATTTGCAAGCACCTCAGTCGTTTCCGCCCATCTTAGGTGGCAGCTGAGGTGAGCTCTTTTCTACTTAGTTTATCTACCTAGCTAATGTACTATAGTATCGGGCAACTCCTGCCCTCTCTCAGATTTTATCATCTGTGACCTTGGCACTGCTAACACCAAAGATCAGGGTCAAAAAAAACAAAAAAGAAAGCACAACGCACTGAGTGATGCTGAAGAAACAGAGCTGGAGGAGAGTGCTGGTGACCTACTAGAGGTAGCCATGGACGCAGACCTGCCATCACCAAGTCAAGCCACTGCCAGCAGTAGTATGGGAGGGGAGTGCCTCACCTTGATGGTAAAAAGTGTTCAGTACTATATATAAGAAAAGCTGTGACCCACCTCACACTCCCACAGACTGCCATAGGTGTCATCGAAGCCACTCCAAATAAGAAAGTCAAGACCAAAGGGGAGGAAAGCAGAAATAAAACACACCCATTTGATCAACTGCCTGTGGTGAACTCCACAGATCCAGAGGACTCAAGGCATGATGTAGTGTCAACATTGGAGTTGCATGCGATCGCAGGGCAAGGTTGTGGTGTGGTTTCAAGAAGATCGCGTAAGATTGCACAAGGGGGCATTGGCAGTGACATGGCCTGAGTTACCAAAGCCACTAAGGCTGATCTCCCTCAGCTTATGCAGGCCGACACAGATGACAAGTGGACCACAGTTGTCCTACCTTGCCTCGTCCTGTGGTACGGAGACCAGGAGAACGTATGGTCCATTGCAGAAGCCGAGTTGTCAGAGCTCCTCATGGTGATTGTGCAGTTCATTTACCCTGAGGACACCAGTGATATTCAACATGGTCATCCCATTTATGCTCTGGTATGTACAATTTGGTTTGGCTGTGGCAATTTGAGGATCATCTGAAGTGAAATTGAACCCAGGGCTTGCAACGCCTTGGGCATTGGTGGAATACAATTGCAAACGTCGCGGCCAATACTGTGGTCAATTTTTTGGTGGAGAAGACACTGGAAAATGTGCCAGCACAGGAATTTGCCCCATTACTGATGCAGGAAGACTGTGCGTTTACCTACAAGGACTTCAAACCCGGCAACAGGCGAGACGCCTTCCACCTTTCCCTCATCATCTCTGTTTTCGCACAGACACACATTCAAGATACATTTGGTTGGGTTGACATACCTGGCCTTGACCTTCCTACAAAGCTCGATCATGGAATCAAGGGTGCACTTGCACTCTGCACTGCTGCGGTAATTTTTTTTTTCCTGTTCATCCATGGTACTAATGAAATTACTACTATACAGGTTGAGCATGCCCTGAAGCTAGCTGCGACAGGCAAGCTTAAGCTCACAGACCGTGTTGAACACCTCCACCAGAGCCCGAACTTTGAAGATGGTGTTACAGACCCCAATGATGAGCACAACCTGCCGGTGAGCCCACCCATGGATGGTAGGAACGATACAGAGCCTGATGGAAGCAGTACTAACCATGGCATAGGCATCTGGCATGGACGGGGCAAACAGTCCAATGTCAAACTACCTTGATCTCTGAACAAAGCAAGCAGAAAGGTTAGCAGCAAGGGAGTAGCATTCTCGCACCAGAACTGGGGTGGCCAGACAACCTTGTACTATTGATCTATTGAATCTCGGACAGATTATGAGCTAAATGACATTGTTGACGCCACCATTGTTTGGCTTGCCACAGATCATGACCAGCCCATGCTACCCAACGAAGTTGACCCCCGCGCACTGCTGTGTATGTACTACCTCTCCACACTGCAAGTTTACTAATTATTCGTACATAGGAACTGTCTGAATTGTCATCAGTATCAGTACCATGCTCATCCGAGTCCATACCCAATACATACCCTCTATTTCTGTGTTTCCCAGCGCGTCATTCTCTCTCCGATCGCTTCGCCCCACCTCAGTCCTTCATTTACCCCCAGTATCCAAAGCTCAGTCACTCATTTATATTGCTCGTTTAATGTCCATTCCTATCATATTTTTACTGGCTTTCATGTTCTTTATACAGCATATTCCTACTTTTCAGTGTATTTTGAGCAGACTGGGTGCTACTTTTAGTAGCATTCCGGATCATTTCAATCAATTTTTGTTTACTTTCCATGGTGTGAGAGTCATGCAGAAGCTTTAAAACCACACCTAAAAGTGAGTTAAAAGCAACGAGATCTGTATTTAAGGACTTTTATGCCGGTCACTAAAAGACCACAATAGTAGCTAGAAGCTTTCCAAAAAGGTAAAAAAGTAACATGACAATTTACTGATGTTGTGTATGCACAAGTGGTCAGACTGACAATTATGGGGGCCTCCATGGGCCCGACTCTTGACACACCACAGCTGACACTCCACACATATCATTTCACACAGTTGGACGCTACCCCTCAAGTCCACGATCGAACTCTCAAAGCAACGCCTCAGCTTGTCGACACTTGCATGACTCCCACTCCTGCCACTAGTGGCTTGGAACTGTGACAAATTTTGGTCTAGCCATTCGCACACATGGGCAATCCGCAGCTCCACGATCTTCCCAAGGTGCCAGGTTAAGCCAGTAATCCATTCATCTTCAGTGGTGTATTGGCGGGTTGCATGATCCTCCCAAGCTATCCAAAGGGACGTTAGCAACCGTTCGTGGGATACAGCCTGCTTGCTGCCACCATCGATGAAAAGTTGGTGGGGTGTATCTGGCAGATCAATTGACACGTCTGTATCCAAATTCTATTCAAGAGTGGTGTTAGTATCATAGCCGGCAATAGGGAGTCCGACACAAGTGATTCACCTTCAGAGGCTCGTGCTCGGGTTCTATTTCTGCATATCCATAGGCAAGTGCATTAGCGAGCAGCATCGAGATCAGCTGCGTATGATGGGATGCCATGGTTTCTAAGACATATGATTCGTCACATTTGAGCAAGCAAAAGAGCGTATAATCTTACGAGACATAGAACCCCAATCATTCACCTTGAAAAGGCTCATGAGTGAGTGATACAGTGTCCTTGACTTGCAAAATGTCATCTTACCTTCAACTTAGCCATTAATGTCTTCATGAGATGTAAGAATTCTCCCGCTGATTGGTGTGTGATCACTTGTTGATCTAGCTGTCGCTTCACCGCAGGGAAGAGCTTGTAAAACTCCCTTGACTTGATGACTGGCCTGTGGGTGACTGGCAAGTTGTGAATATCTAAAGTATTCAGACTCTCTGCCCTTACCATGGAATAATGCTCAACCTTCTGGCGTGAAGCTGAGAGATGAAGTTCGCCTCTTGCTCATCTTGCACAATTCGTTGGAACTTGAGGGAAAATCTGGAAGCACATGACGCCAGTCATGAATAGCACCACGAAAACATGACAATCATCTCACTCTCAAGCAATTTCGGTCTTGTCCGAGTCGACGACATCCTATGAAAATGTACTTCAGCCGATGAAATGAAGTAGATTCCAACCGCAGTGGACGTACCTTGATGATAATGACGAGCATTGACTGGAATAACGACGGATTTGCCTTGGGGTCCAATACTGTTGAACTCAACTGGAATGACTGAAACAATCTGGTAATATCCTGACTGAGCACAAAGTTGTTATGGAAGAGCACCTAAGAAACGAAACCTCCTTTTCTGTCTCCTGCCATTTTTGTGTTGCTTACCAGGTTGGAAATAGCAGTATTGAACAAGACAAGTAAGGTGTCTTCCTGAGCAGACCTTTCAATACTGTGTACACCTACCAATAAAAGTTATGTGAGTGAACTATCGAGGAGGCTTTATGGGACTAACCTTCGAAATCAAGTGCAACGAGTAAGGCATCCCTAGTTGGTGTAACCAACATCCACACTCCCTCCGTTGTCTGCATTGCTGACCCAGCAAATGAGGTATCGACGAGATGATTCAATGCAAAACTCTTCCCAACTGACTGCTCCCCCATCAAGGATACCACCTTGACAGGCTATTATCGAATCATGAGCAAACCTCCAGATTATGTGGAGTAATAATGCTCACCATGGATGCCATGTACGACTGAAACAATAACTTGTACCACCCAAACAAAAGACTATCCACAATACGGTTGACATCCGCATCCAACAACGATCTCTTGAGGTCAGGGGAATACACACTGTCTTTGAGCGGTACAAATCGGTTGTCTTTTGCGAGCATGAGATGGATTGGAATTAAGCATAAAAACTCGACAAGCCATTCACCAGCGCAGTAAGCAGAGACATTCCACGTGCAGTTTTGAGTCGAATCCGTACGCTCCTCACTGCCACACAACTCGACAGCGAAGATAGCGAACGATGCAGCGGTAACTTTGATCGACTTGAGCACATCTCCTGTTGGCTTCCTAGTTGCCCTCTCAAATGTGGTGATCATGTCCATAAAATACAGCATATATTGTTGATAGTCATGATCCATTATGAATATGAGCATTCAAGAGCTGCGAAGAGTTGAAGAGGAGATTGTTTCGCGTTGCACTGCAGGTAACACTGGGAAACGGGTCCAGACCTCGGCATGACAGTCAATAAGACAGTTGTGGGTGGTCCCATTGCCTAGCCCAGTGTGTTGTGCAGATGATCCCCATGCAAACCTCTCTTTGAACATAAACTCAGTCACTTTGCGAGTGATGTCCAACACAAGTGAACAGCATGCGTGCGCCTCAAAATCAAGGAAGACAACATGCACCACACTTAGGTTTATGAACGACGTGACAACGGGGCTGTTCCCAACGGTGAGCGAGCCCAGGTCAAGTGGAATTCCTTCTGTGGAACCAAACATATCCCAGTGGTACACAGTTACTGTTAACTTGTTCGCGCTGGCTCGTGCAACCAACAAACAAGCACCGTCCGGTGTCGAGCTCACACTATATGGCACTGTCTTGAGTTGAAGTGTCACAGGACTAATTAGCCCCGTCCTTCATCAGGAAGACTCACCAAGAAAGAATTCAAGAGCAAACCCACCAAAACTGGAGGGTCATTAAAGAAAACACCCTTGTCTGTGCCTGTGCATCAACAAGAACCAATTCTTCACTTCCGCTCACGAAGCATGCCAATTGAATGGACGACGCATTGTTGTACCATGGATGCAGGTTAATTGTGGTTCCAGATGCCTGAAATACACCACGCGCGTCATCAAACACAAAGATATGGAGCATGAGCTATGAACATGGGGGATCAACAGACGAGTGTGGTAATGTAAGTGGAAACACACTTTGTCGGAAGACACCACTGCCAATGTCTTCTTTAGCTCGTCGTATGCCAACAGAAAGTCATGCCCAATTTTTTCACGATTGAGTAACTTTCCACAGCTACGTGCGATTGCACAGTCCATGCCTTCCAGTCGATCGAGGTAGACACACAAGTTCCCCACACGATCAGCGACAACCAACAAGAGTCTCTTGCATTCAAGTAGCTGTGCTCGTCTGATCGGAACAAATGTAAGGTCCAGCTCTCATTATATTAGTCGAGCAAAGGAAGTGCAAACACACACCACAGAATAACCCAATGGCAATGTGAAACTATGTTGGAACTTGAATTGTGGTGAAGGAATTGCACTCGGATCCAACTGCAATTCATGCATGTCTTGTGTCGTGAGGTTCAAGAGATGCACTGTATATGTAGCCATTGGGTCTTGCTGCGACTCTCGCAAACCCGAGACCTGAATGGATGTAGGGGAAGAAAACCCTACCATCAAAACTGAATACTAGCTTTATGGGTTGATAATAAGACCTTGCTCACTATAGTGTCGCTGTTTTCGGAGTACATCCACATTATCGATGGCCATGGTATGACTATGAACAATGACATCAGTCTCGCTCAGGTCAAACAGGGGCAGGACGCGCACGAGTATACAGCTTGTGAAGATAGGGCATTCACATGCTTGATAAACTTGACTCTGAAACTTTCTAGTTCTTTCTCTGCGGTCTCCGACTTCTCGCGCTTGATCCGCTCTGCATACTCTTCCTCTTGTGCCGCATGCACAGCAGGAGCAAGCTTCCTCATTGTTCTCATGATGGTATCCTCCAAGTGTTCAAAAGCTTTTTGTTTCGCTCTATCTGCCCACACCTTAAATTGGGGGGTATGCTGCATATACTGCTCCACGTCTCGCTCCAACTGACCTAAGAACTGATCGTCAGAGACATCCGTTACCCTTTCTATCGCGCGATGAATAAAATTGTCCATCACATTATTGGCATTATTCTCCCCTGCAATTGTCTTCCACGCTGCGCGTGCCCATGTCGAAAGATTGTGAGTCAATTTCGCATCGTTCCACTTCTTGAACCTGGGATTCTCCTTCACAGCCACCTTGGCTGACTCCAACTTGCCATCTAGCACGGCCTTCAAGAGCTGCAGACGTGCTTGCTCATGCAGCATTGTATTTTCATTGTCCAAAAGCAAAACCAATGTCTTGAATAGCTGGATTCGGTCCTTAGCAATTTGATAGTCTTTGTCGGTGATAGCGTGGAATTCCTTGCTAAGTGTGCGGGTCACCTTGTCATTCGCTCTCGGATAGAGCATCAAGAGAGGTTCTAATATCATCAATCAACATGTGGCAATGCTAGTCCTCGAAACGAACAGTTGCACACCTGGTTGATCTGTAGACATTTCTTGGACATCCCCATGATAAGCAAATGCCTCTCAATCAAAGCACCTAACATGCCCTGGATGAGTTAAAAACAGCTGGGACACCTGATACTTACAAGTATAGCGACACGACTTTATCTCGTATCACCTCAAACAACGATCTTTGGAGTGTGGGAAACCCTGCTTGCAGCTGGTCTATTGCACTCACGACCTCTAACTCAGTGCATGCTTCTGAAGTTGATCGGATGGTGGTAGAACTTTGCTTCCATTTGCTACATTGCTCTGGGAATCGTTCCTCGAGCCCCCAGCGAACCAGTATATTCAATGCCTCATCGTCAAGCCTTTCGTTCAGATGGAGGCAATCAGATATCCTGTTGGACCCAAGGGGGCAAATAGTCAGAGAGTGATCCCATGAATAATATTCGTGCTGACAAAAATCCATGGAGTTGCAACCCCTCAACAGTACGCCATCTGAAGATATCCCGCACAATTCTTGCACCTCAGTGCTCCGCCGTCATGAACCCTTAGACTGTTTCACCATAGATCAAAAATGGTGCAATCAGTGCAGGTTCTACCGAATTCGGATTATCAGCATCAGCATATACTTCTGGATGTGCAACTGCCTGCGAGACAACCTGAAATTATGATGCCATATACCAATTTTGTGAGCCAAGACAACCATGCACAAAAACAAGTGTAAATCAACCTTGAAGCCCTTGTGCACAGTCACTGACTCTTCCTGCTCGTTAGTTTGTGCGACTTCAAATGTGAACATGTGGTCCAATCCTTCTCGGTCGACATCGAGCTTGTCGCTCTCATTATTGTTCTCGCCGTCTTTCTCACCCCAGATGATGGTTGCCGCGTGTTCGGACAAGATCAAAGCCACGACTTGATCACATATCTTTGTAAGATACCTGCACAATAAATGTTTGATGCCGCCCTTGTCGATTAGTATCAATGTGAGATGAACCTCATAAATGTGATACGATTGTGATGAACAGAATCCGTAGCAGAATCGTCCCAAGTCGTTTGTTCCGGCCAGTATAGAACGAATATTTGATGAGCATTGCCAGCTTGTTCTGGTGCCACGGTAATATACAAGCCTGAACAAAGGGTCAGTAAGGTACATGCATCCATCTCGGGATTGATGAGAAGGCGTGATGCACTACCAAGCTAGGGCATGAACAATGCAAAGGGTAAATTAAGAGGTGACATACATGGACTTGTTGATGGCTCCGAGTCGCAATAAAAAACGGACTATTTCCTCTTTGCTGCCATAGATGCTGATAGGTTTGATGACATAATTGTTGAGGATTTTGAAGTTGACTTTAGTCATTGTTGTATATGCACCTGGGCAAACACTACTTATAAATGCCTCGAGGGAACTCTGGGATATGATAATCTTATCGACTGATACAAGATCAACAGTGGGAATGAGCGCAATGAGCTGGTTTGGGATGCTCACCTAGGCCACTGCTACCCTGCTCCGAGATAAGGTCAAGGGCACGGTACATGCCTTTGATGGAGTGAACCAGATCCAATACACCACGTTGGATAGGCAGTGCATCAATCTATGGATGCATATTCAGATCCGGGATTCAGGCTATGTTTGTTGGATAAATGTGCCTGGTTGTCCGGTGAGTTTTCTTCGTCCATGGAGTGGTAAATGCTTTCGTTGCCATCAGAACATCTGGAAAAAACAATGTACTATATAGTACTATATAGTACCCTTACTCCTATTAGATATCATAGACTTCCCCTATATATATAGCACTATATAGCAATATCTACTATGCTAATTAGCAATCCATAGCATTGCCAAAAAATGCTACAGAGAGCTAAGGAGCACTTTATAGAGAAACATCACACTAATGGCATCAATCCATAGTAAATCATAGCATTGGTGGTAAAAACTATAGAACAATCTCAAGCATGACATTGTCACATTACCACATATCCACCAGGTCTACTCGGCCTCTCCTTCAACATCCTCCTCACCTTCATCATGTCCATCCTCCATGTACTCTAGCCCTTCATTGGCAATTTCATCAACATCATCCATAATCTCACCTGCATCGTCCTCAATCTCATCCTTGTCTGACCCAAACTCCTGCATAGCATCCTCAATAAGATGCTCTGGGATAAAAATCCCATTACCAACCACCTCTCCAGAAACACCTGCATGCACCCTACACATTCTCAGTAAATAACATACACCACATCCTTGACCACTTACCTTCCATTGTCAAAGACACGCTGTAATATGTTAGGCATAGCTTTTGCTTTGCACGTCCAAGAATGAAATGCATTGAGTCCACCAAAGTGCTGAAAGAAGACATGACAATACCTGTCTTCCTTAAAGGCAATTGGTTTCTGCTTTCCGGTGCTCCATTCATCAATCACACACTCAATCTAATCAACAAATGAGAGTACAGCCACCATAGGCAGGGAGCGAAACCATACTGCAGTTAGAGTCAGCGCAAACCCACTCAAAGGAAATGGGTTGTAATGTGCCAACCACTTTACTCCTTCGTCAGTTTTGTTCTTAAAAAGAACCTCATTGATGACTTGCTGGATCACCTTTTGTTGATAGAGTCCAGCAGGACAAGGGTAGAGCTCCTGCAAAGCCAGTCAGTGACACGACTGGACCTGGTATCATACTCACACGACAAGCAAACAATGCATCAGACTTCAAATCACTTGCAAGCTTTGCATTCTTCTCTTTTACATCAGGTGCATTGCTCGTTTCAAACCCGTAGGTAGTGGCAACAATTGTGCGAGCTTTTGTTTTGAACTCACCACATAAGCTGGAACCACATGCTGTGATCTACGTGGCATTCAAGTTAGAAACTTATAGCACAGATGAACATCACTTACCAATGAGATGAGATTGGCATCGGGGGTTATTTTCACCACCTTGTGGTGTTTACAGCTGGAATCCCAAGTATCTGTTGCATACTCAAGCTCAAGATCAGCATCAGGGAAAGGGTCCTCAGATAGCAACGTAGCGTGATATAGCTAAATAGCAGTGCTCAGAATACGACGGATCCCAAGATCATAGTCAGAGGCCCTAGGTCGAACTTTTTGGGTCTTGGATTGAGTACAATCCATTGTGTGACTCGGAGCAGATGGCTTGGTAATAGTAACCATGGCAAGCTCAGGGTCAACACTTTTTTTCCCTTTGCTCACCACCTGTGTTGCCTGGCCTACCGAGGGCTCATCATCGTCACTAAGAACAATGTGACGGGCACGCTTTTGACTGAAAGACGAAGGAGTGGGGTCAAAGTCATCAGCACAGTCAATAGACCTACAAACAACAATGTACTCATTAGTCAATGTGATTTCACTTGAACAAACTTACGTGTCTGTGCCATGCTCTGGAAACAGAGTTGGTGCACAAGGTCTCTTGCAAGTAGCTGTATCAGAGATATCCCCCAAGCTGAGTGCAGCCATCTTGAAGGGCTGCACAGGCTCTGAGATATGGACACGTGGAGGCTGAGTCTGTAACATAGTTGCAGCAAAGTCATGGGCGATATACCATACTTACCATATTCTTGGGGAACATAGGGGGCGGAATATTGCTCTTGCATGGCACAAGCATCCAGGCTGGGGCAGAGAGATTGGCACGGCTGAGAGTTTGATGAAGCCCACCCGCGGCGCATGATTTAAACTAATGAAGAATCAATCAAGATTCGTTCAACAACATTGAATAACATACTGCATTGTCACTGGTTATCGGCATGGTAGTCATGGTGGTAGTGTTGAAGTTCACTAGATAAGATTAGATCTTTCTACTTCAGATCTTCTCATAAACGGTCTAGATCTTAATTAGTGAGGTAACATGTCAATGGTTACATATTTAGGTAACTCTCTCATGTCACCTTTGACATGAGAATGTTTCATCATGACATGGGAATGCTTTACATCACTTGATACGTGTCACATTCCCACATTAGTCAGATG
>JBBPUH010000513.1:0-10990 GCA_038094555.1 Boletus aff. phaeocephalus
CGCAGATTACACGAAAGCGCCGAGCAGTGGGATGCCACTGGTAGGTTGTCATTCTTGAACGATTGGTAGGCAGTGCTTTTGTGCGTGCGATCGGTATTGATATTATGCCGGTGAACAGGACATACAAGCTTGGTGAAGAAGGTGGTGTTTGCCATTTCGATCTTTGTGCTTGTAACCTGATCAACGATGACTCAATACTTTTTCTTGTGAATGCCGCTGCTACGATCGACGCGCCTCTCATTTTACTCAACGGGATCCACGGGCAGTCTTAACACCTTTTGGAAGGCAACAACTCTGTGAGTATCTTGTTATTATCCCTAGATGTTGTACAAACCAACTTCTTTGTAGATGACCTGGGAGTCGCGATGAGATTAAAATATGGATTCTTGTTAGAGGTGGGTTGCGCCACTGTCGTTAGAACATCCAATTTGGGGAGGGAATGGTTGCGCGACAATTGAAGCGCTGACCTCACTTACAGGATTTCACGGCTCAGGACAGGTTACCTGTGTTCAGGACCGAGTCCCAGTGAGTGGCTCTTCTCTCTATGGTTGATGGCACAGTTTTATCATCTCTGTTGTTCCGTCTACCTGATCTGACCATCATGTGTGAAGGGATCGTATGCATGCATCTGCGGTTAATTTTGCGTTGGGCTTCTTTGGATGGCCTGTTGACGGTAAATACGAACAAGTAATTACTATCGAAGCATCCGGTGTGAGTTGCACATTCTGTTTCATCCCATGACTCACCTAAAGTCTGACTTTCTGATTCTCCACTAGTTTAACAACACGCTTGCTCCATATGATACTTGTCCCAACGCCCGTGCCCACAACAAAGCCGACCGTTCCCTGACCTATGTCAAGAAATGGGCCGGGACCTACCTAGCGCAGGCACAGAAGCGTTTGCAAGCTGATCTGAAGCCTACAGACGGTGGGCAAGGATTCGACTTAGAGATAGAGGATGTCTACAGGATGCAGCAGATGTGTGCTTATGAGGTAACGTATCGCTGCCCTTCCTACCTTGGTGTTGCGTTGGCTGACGGTTATGATCAAGACTGTCGCACTTGGCTATTCAAAGTTCTGTGAATTGTTTACCGAAGAAGAATGGGAAGGTTTCAATTACGCGTAAGCAGTTATTACATCTTGATTCGCATGTTGTCACCCAGTTCCCATACAGATTAGACCTCACTTTCTGGTACGATTCCGCCTTTGGTTCGCCTGTGGCCCGTGTACAAGGCCTAGGTTATGTGCAAGAACTTATTTCCCGACTCACCCATGAGCCAATTGAGGTGCATAACTCGAGCACGAATGCGACCTTGCACGCAGATGACCGGATTTGGCCACTCAACGATGTCTTGTATGTCGACGCGACACACGAAGTCGTTGTTCTCAACAGTACGGCGTCGATCCCGTTTATGTTAATATACGTGTCGCTGATTCAGAGTGCGACCCACACAGTCCTAACGGCGCTGAACCTCACGACACTCACCGCATCAGGTCCACTTCCGGCTGACCACGTCCCTGCGAACCGATCGTTCAGAGTGTCCGATCTCGCGCCATTTGCGACCAATGTCCAATTCCAGCGTACGTTTTCCTTTTCCTCTCTGTGCTTCACCCGTTGCGCGTTCGCCGTCATCGTAGATGCTGATTGCATCGCTTCTGCGTCCTTTCAGTTCTCTCGTGTCCCACTTCTGAATCTTCAGCACCTTCGGACGTGTCCCACATTCGTATCGTCGTCAATGACGGCCCAGTGCCACTCACGGGCATCCGCGGATGCCCTCCCTCGTCCTCCGGGCTCTGTCCACTCCAGACGTTCATCGAGGCGCAAAAAACAACTGTTCGCGAGGTGGACTGGAATTGGGGTTGTTATGGGGATTGGGACGTACCAGAGGGCGGTACTTGGGAGACACTAGGGGGTTGGTATCCTGAGAAGGCCTGAGTGGCATCTCTAGATGGGGAATGACATGGGGTGGGTGGCCGCCATGCTCTTGCCAACTACCAAAATTTAAGTATCATGCTTTCAGACAAGCTTGGACCCGAAGGTAGATGCTACTGTACATACCAGAAGGTACATAGAGCATACACTTTTGTGTACCCCAATCCTCGTTCGTCGGTCACACCACCCAAGCTCAAATTGCCGCGGCACAACACAGCACCTGAGGCTAGCTTTGGCCGGTGGGCGCTACGCCTTCACCCACTGTTTTCCTTTGTGTAAATACATAGTTTTGACATACAAATTTCTCCCCACGCCCGGCGTCGGAACACAGTCCGAGGACTATGTTCTAACGTTCTTCAAGGGATCTTAGGGCTCGACTTGTGGTCTGTGACGTACAGCGAACCCTCTGAAGAAGATGACAGCTAATGACATAGCTATGTCGACAAACGGACGAGATAAGTATATATCCGAAGGGATTAAACGCAGCTAAGCGCGTATGCTCACATACCAAGGAACGAGCAACCTGCGCCGGTCCACTGAGCAGCTTTGTAGCCCTGCAGCTCGGCAGACGATGGCATATTCGACTCTATCACATCCACCGCAATGCTGAGCTTGGTGGACTGCTGGTCGATGACATTTCTGAATGCGGTCGTGGAGGCCACTAAACCAAATGCACCTCCAATCTGTGGTGTGCACGTGTTCGTATAAAAGATGATCGTCAGTGGGATATCCTGGAAACAATCTATACGCACCTGAAATATTGCTTGGGATGGCAACTGTTCGTCCAATGCCATGATTCTGGCAGCTGATATGGCGCTAACCGTGTGGACAATGTTGACCCCGACTACTACGAGAAGAGTGGACGAAAAGCTAAACGCCCAGTATGTGACCGAGGGATTGATGAGTGCAAACAACATGCAGGCAGCTGTGGTGCTCAAATTGCCAAACACTCGACCCGACGTGTAAGGTGAATCAGGTACGAGTGGACGGAATGACTTCTCACCAGCAAGCAGTAGGGTAGGAATCCTTGTGACTAACACTGGGACGCAAAGGAGGCACAACAAGTCCGCGATGAACATTGGTATCAGTCGGACCACGGTGCGCAGAGGGCTGAGCTGGAGGTAGTATTGAAAGTATAGCTAAGGGTCGCACACCGTTGAGTGCCGGTATGCGAGGTTGGACACATAAGTGTTGGACATACTTGAACCCAGAGTGTCCAACACATATAGCTACAGCCATTGAGGAATAAGATGGCAAGAATCGCCGCTATTCTGCCACGAGCCTTGGTCCATAAGGAGAGTTTCATCACTGGGGGTGTCCGATGAGTCAATTTACGCCCCAAGGAGTACTCCCAAACGAGGAAGATGCCAATAAGGCTTACTCCAGCAATCAGGAAGGCAAGAACATCTAGCACAAACGACAATGTAAATTGACGTCGATCACAAATAGGAAGTAAGATAATACAAGAAGTTTTCCAACCCACGATCGGGCCTTGACCGAGGGCAATCACGATTAGTGTCAGTCCGCACGTAAGTAGCGCGATGCCGATCCAATCAACTCTCTGGTTGGGTTTCGAAAATATCTCGTCCCTATCGAATAAAATCAGGCCACCTATTACGCATGGTATGGATAAGATGGCAGAGAGGAAAAAAGATGAACGCCGATCTCTCCTGCAGACACAACGTCATGTTAGGTTAAGTGCATGAGAAAAAAAATACACATACGTGAGAAGCTCTGTGAGTACGCCTCCAATAATCATGCCAAATGGACCGCCAACAGATCTCCCGAGGGCGAGGAACAGTAAAGCGGTGGATCTTGCGGATGATGGAGGAAACGATTCCGCCAAAATTCCGGGCTAGGTGGATTCAATATGAAGTCGCACTTTTGAATGAATAACCATGTAACTCACAACAGAGGTGAGTACCGCCCCCGCACCCATTCCCTGAAGACCACGAAGCACAGCGAGAGTTACTACATCTGCAATGATGTTAGTATATGATAAGACACATCATCCGAAATGTTTCAAACGTACTGCCTGAGAGCCCACAACCGATTGCGAATCCTGCTTGCCAGATCGTTCCGAATATAAAGGTTCTCTTGCGACCGTAATTACCCGCGGGGCTCCCGAGAAATGAGAGCAGGCCCTAACCTTATATCAGGATGAGATAGAAGTGGCATGGACCTAGACTAACAGCACCCAAGCAATAAGCAGATAACAGCCACTGGAGTTGATCTTCCCGAATGTCACTGGCTCTTCCAATCTCCGGGAGAGCAATGATTACCGAAGTTATGTTTGAAGTCTATTATGCAGTCGACACGCAGACCCACAATAAAGCGTATAAAGAGACGAACGTGGACTACTATTGCGGCTGTACATGTCGCCACGAGGACGGTTACGCGTATCTTTCCTTGAATGAAATGAGGGGCAATTAATGGTGTTGATTTCTCATTTGTGCTTTCCTGACCATGTAGATGAGTAAAATGCTATAAAGTAAATTAAAACAACTTACCGGTGCAATTCGAGTATGAATGAGACGGTCATCATCTCTGTTTTGCAGGGATATTTCCTGAAAGATGGGAGGGTCACGGTTGTCCATACGCAAAGACCCCACGTTGGTTTGAATGCCCGGCCCCTCTCTGTTGTCCTCGGCAAAACTTACGGGAAGTTGGGGACGTTGTGTCACCATATCTCGACCAACAAGATTATGGATGCCCGTATGTACGGGTCCTTCTTGCGCAACAGTACTATTTTCCCTTTCGTCGTCTTCAACGAGACCTGGAGGCTGTTGCGGCCCAGAACTTCGACGAGTAGGAAGATTCCGGTGGTCCACCTCCGGAAGCATCAAGTCTGGTTGAGAAACGCGGTTCACATCAGGAGCTCGAGCTCGATCTTCCGCGAGCTGTGCAGGTACCTGCACCACTGGTCCAGGAAGAGCAAGAGTGGGTTGAGGACGATCATGTTGTTGTTGCTCATAAAGGACACTAGACATTGGCCATGGATGTGCTGGAAATCTTTAGGGAACGATCACCCACCTAGTTGCCCCACGCAAGATGGGTACTCTTGCCATCCGAGCTAAATCCTAAGTTGCAAAGCTTGAGCTCATACAATGCAAGTCAGGTAGATGACGCACCACACTCTCATGAAATAAAACGGTCAAACGGGATCGATCCTCAAGCCCCGTTCCAGGAGCCGAGACAATACCATCGTACGAGAGCCCTTCGTCCACAGCTGTGAACATGCTATCAAACATAAGATATGTACGGTTTGCCATGTCATGAACGAGTTGCGGCGGTTGACCTGAGTTGCCACAAGTAGTAAACAGGATCTACCAGGTGTAAGAACCACGGGACAAACTGATTGTTTGAGGTGCCAGAAGAATGGCGGACCCAAAAAAAAGGGGGGCTACTTTGGCTGGTCCGAATCCCCTTTCGAGTCGTTCCTGCCTCGAGGAATTAATATTCCCATCATATCACCTCGATATCACCTGTTATAGTGCATACACAAAATTTGCGGCTCAACTCAGGGTTCGGACCAAAAAGAAGAGGACTACTTTGGCTGGTCCGAATCCCCTTTTGAGTTGTTCCTGCCTCGAGGAATTAATGTTCCCATCATATCACCTCAATATCACCTGTCATAGTGATACATAAAGTTTGCGGCTCAACTCAAGGTGAGTCATCATTATCTGTAAGTTGGGACGAGCTTACCGAACGAGTTAGTCTAGGAACTTTCCGATTCAGTTCGTGGGTGGTCTTGTTAGCTGTCCTCCAATCACGGCTCTCGATGGTCACTACTGTCAAGCGGCAACGTAATAAATAGTGATACTACTTACGGGATCAGTGTCGGAAGGCCAGAATTGATCCTGTGTTAAGGGTACACACTAATTACCTGTGTACAACAAGGGTATATTAATACTTGTGGGTGCTGTACGATACAACTCTTCTGCCACTGTGCCAGACGCCATACGTTGTCAAAGCTCCATTCGTTTTAGTTTAGGTTGGGTGCAAGGCAGATGGCCAGACAGGACTTCAGATGCGACACCTGTAAGAGCAATTCGGAAAACCCGTGTAACTTGGTAGTCTTCATCGACGGTACATCTAACAAGTTTGGTCCAACGGTGAGTTTTGAAGTTGTGCAATGCCGTGGGCGACCGATTGGTTTGCACACTCCAGAATACAAACGTCGTGAAGCTGTTCCGCCAGGTGAAGACTGATATCGATGGTCCTCTGCTCAAGCAGTCTAAAAATTATTGGAGTGGCATCGGTACACAATCTGACGGCACGCTGAAACACGTTGGGAAGAAGATCAATCGTTTGATTGAAATGGCATTCGCATGGTTGGTTCTCTGTATATGTATATTTCAGTCGTTCATCGAACTGCTTGTTACAGGAACGTGGAGAACAACGTGAAGGAGGCCTACAGCTGGTTAGTAGATAAATATGAAAAGGATGCCCAGCTGTACCTTTTTGGTGTGTCCGAATTCGCCTAAGTTACGGCTCCAGTGGATTATGATACGGTGTTGGCAGGTTTCTCACGGGGCGCATATCAAGTACGGGTACTTGCTACTTTGATTCACGAGGTGACGATGTCGTTCTTCTGTCACATTCATAATCCAACGTGCCGCAACAGGTTGGGTTGACAAGAAACAAGGAACACATCGAAGCGTCAGTAGCTTCGCTGCACGTTTACACTGACACCGTGTCTCAAACGCATACAGTGCCTGTGATCATTACCGATGTATTCGTACCAGAGAGCCCAAGGCAAGGGAGATGGCAATGGATTTCAAGAAGACATTCTGTTGGCCAGGCGTGAGAATTCATTTCGTGGGCGTTTGGTGCGTTGAGTATGCTCCCCATCCTCAGTCAGCCTGAAGTGCGTATTTGGCCAGGGATACAGTTTCTTCCATAGGTCTCTTCAAAAGAGATGCCTTCGTGTCTGCTTCCACATCGATGACGAGTGCATGCTATTTCCGACATGCGCTTGCTCTCGATGAATACCGCGTCAAATTCATGCCCGAATATTTTGCAGAGGTGAACGCATATCGCAAAGAAGTACAGGACAATGCTACCAGCGATCGTACTAAAGAGGTCTGGTTTGCAGGGAGCCATGGTGACGTGTATGTAAAACTGTGTTTACCCTGCGGATCGACATCCTGATCCATCCATCAAATTGATGTCCAGAGGCGGGCTTACAAGGCCGAATCGTATGTTACTTAGTCGGCACGACAATGACCACCTTTACCATGCTGGCTATATTCCACTCTTGTGGATGCGACGGGAAGCCTCTGCCAAGGGTCTTATTTTGGAACCAGAAGACGTAATCTGGGTTCCAGACGATGTGAGTCATGGTAGAATGGATTCAATGACGGTTGCATGGTGGTTTTTCGAAGTCTTTCCTGTGCGCTACCAAGTATCTTTCTGTGGCACGGGAACCCACAAACGGCGGTAAATTAATACTATCCTGGTAGATTGCAGGCCGTACCTGATCGCTCGTTTTCTGTAGGTGGCATTGGTTCCAGCCCCGTCGTATCATTCCTAACCAAAAAATCCACGATTCTATTCTGTCCGTGGATGGATACACACCCCGCGCAACTCACGGAAACGGTATTGATATCCCAATTGCATTGCGGAGAACCATTCAAACGTCCAAAGACGGACTGTGGACAACTGAAGTTCCTGATGAAGAAGCTACGACGAGACTTTTGATATCGTTGCTTGGCGACCCGCACAAGATGCTAGATTCTCTGGAAAGGGTGTTGTCCTTGCTTGACTCCAGTCAGTTTTACATCGCCGTTTCCTTGTTGCAGTACTGAAATGAACCAGAACGGGGAGATAATACATGGGTACAAAGGATGCTAGACTGGCCACAGTCATTCGAGAGCTTCATTCGTGGTCGCTCAGATTTCCCCAAGTTTGCTTCGACCATAGTTTATTTCATCGTTTGTAAGTATCCTTTATGGTCCACCGTCGCAGACATCTGATGTATCGTTCATCTCTACAGCGGCCTTCTCTATTCCTGAGGATATAGCACAGGATGCTGGACAATATCTCATAGCCACCCTGTCTCAACCCGAGCATCCGGATTGTCCTAGAGCACTGTCCGTGCTACGATTCTTGACGCGGTATCAGACTCCACCATTAGATGACCTGCTTATGTCTAGCGTGATTCAGGCACTGATGTACGCACTACAATGGACCGTCAATAACCGGAACACTGGCTTTTTCCCATTGCTCCTAGATAGCCTTTGCAACCTTATAGGAAACGGTGCGCGACCATGGCATCTAACTATGGTTTGTTGTTCATATGATTTCACAGACAATCTACGAGCCGAGTTGATTCATCAACTATGTGACAAACCTCACGAGAATCGCACGGCGGAACCTTCATATGGAAGCAACTTATCTTCATCTCGAAATAAGCTCTCGTCTATGTTGGAAGTAAAGGGTAAATCCACTGTTACTCACCATGCGCTTTACTGAACAGCATTGTCATAGCGCCCAGTCAGTTGGTAGCTTCGCTTCGAATGATAATTACTCTGGCCCTATATCGACCAGGCGAGAGGTCCTCCGATTCGGTTTCACTGTTTTCATAAACCGGGATACCTACCAGATGCATGCGGTCACTTGAAGGCACGGATTCTCGAGCTGGCAAGGAAAGGAACAGGTCGCGTCGGTTCGACGGCTGTAGAGGCATTGGTCGCACTGAATCCCAACGAGCCCCGTACGTCTCGACCTGAATAATCTGCGCTCGAGTCACCTCATAGATACGCTGAACAAGTGACCCTCAATATCCGGCTCTCCAATGTCCTGCGCTACCTCGGAAATACACTACCTCAGTTGGACATGGAAGATAACTCATTTCCGAGTCCTTACTCTAGTGTGGAAATGAGCAGCGCCACTTCACCTGACGATGAGAATGACCTTTCCTCTTTACGGGGAAAGCCAAAACTTGGTAATGAAATAATGTGCAGCCTGGTGTCGATTGCCGGATCGTGGAACATGCATGAGCGTACTGCAGCGATCTTGATATTGCTGAAACTGTGTGAAGGTTCGTCCTCGAGTAGACATGTCTATGGCTCTGACCACGTCCGAACCAGACTGGAAGAGTCAAGAACACATTCGGAGCAAAGCTCTAGACATCTTCATTAGGCAGTTGCGGGGAAGGAAGACCTCACTTCTCGCATCATATGCATTAAAGACGTGCTTAGAGCATGGTAAAGGCAAGCTCATTTATACCAGAATCAGTTAGGCTTACGTATAAAACAGGTATGAAAGAATACATCAATATTGTACAAATTGCTCCACCCATAGTCACCATGCTCAACAAAGGCTGGTTTGACGATGCGGTGGGTCAAATCGAAGGCTATGATGTATTCCGTGGACTCATGAAGGATGGTAAATCAAATCTGGAAGAATTTTCACTGTCTTGTATTGATTTGTCGTTTCAGCTGATCTCAAGAGGGAGGTCATGCGACTTGATACACTGGAATATCTGGTGAAGGAACTTGAAGTTGTGCGGCACGATGAAGCCCGCAAGGCTCTGATCGGTCTCGACACGCTCGGTATGTCCGGTAGTCGACATATTTCTGTCACTAAATCGTTTTCAGTGGGAAACGAGAGGGAGAAACTAGAAGGGTTCGTGAACCGAGGTCTGAACAACTTAAGGAGTCCTCGCAGAAAAATCCAAAGTAAAGGAGTAAAGATCCTGTCTGCACTGGCTCAGATGTGCAAGTATCACCTTTCATCATTGGGTCAGCGATACTAATAGCCATCAAGCTACGGGCGAGGAAGTGATTCGACCACATGTCGCTGACATTGTGGAAATGCTCCTTCCACCAGGCTACTCACAAGCTGTCACATTACAGGTATCAAACTCCCCGTCGGGTCGCCCCACTCAGAGCATCCGTTCCGTGCTGAACTCCGAAGCCTTTGGTCCCATCGCCGCCTTGTACGCCATTTCCAGGAATGGTAGGTTTCAGATGGCTTTCACATCGCCCTGGCGTAATTATTCCTTAGATGAACTGCGAAGGGAAATTAAGTGTTCTGCCCCCTATGCATCTCTCAGGCATCTATATCAGACTAACATGATCTATAAAAAGCGGTCACACTAGACTTGTCCATACGGTGAATCGAGTTTGATAGTCCGACTAAGTATCTTGTTTTTACTACTTGAGTGTATCTGACCCTGTCGGGTATTCTACAACGACGCAGTATGGATATGACTGTCATCGGGCAGTCTTTGACATGCGACAGCTTCCGGATCCCGAAAGACTTCAAGTTCGTTAGCCACACGCTATGAAGTGAAGTGTGTGTGTTACACGAGAATGAGAATTACTGCAGCATATTCCACCGATCGACCTTGTATTGACATAAACCATGACGACGACGGCAACACTATAAACATCCTGTATTCCAATCACAGAATAGAATATTCAAAGGGACTCGTCTCTTCTGATGTCGAAGATGTATACCAAGGATGAATGGCTGGCGAGTGGGTCCGGTCTAGGTATATGCTTCTTCACCCTCCTTATAACTCATGTGCCTCAACACACGACACAGTCCTCCTTAAAACTTAGATTATACATCGTCTTGTCCACCGTCTTTTCGATCTTTTTCCAGTCGGAGCGACGCTGGATGAACTCGTAGACGTCCTACATGAGTACATGTAAAGGATGTATAGATAAAAAAGTGAACAAGAAGCACCTCGGGTCGGTACGCCCCTCCATAGCGTGTGACGTCCCGCACTATTTGTGCAAGATCTCTGGCATCCTCGACGACAAAGACGTGTCCGAGCATTTTGAGATGATCAAAATCCGTGGTAACATTGGGTACCTTGCGTGTACGATTAGCCACACGCCTGAGAACGATGGTTAGTACACACATACCTTGAGCGACGCGATGAACGCATGATATGCGTTGAGATCTGCGATCACTAGAAACCCGCCGTTGAGCGAGATGATCTGGCGCTTGATATGTTTCTGTAATATTCTGACGGTCACACCATTCCACAAAGTTCAGATTCACACGTCAGCGCATCAACAAACGCCCAGAACATAGATAC
>JBBPUH010000514.1:0-10986 GCA_038094555.1 Boletus aff. phaeocephalus
CCTCACCCCCTCCGTATCTCCGATCTCCGGACCTCCGGTCGACTTCGCTCGACAACACTCGCACTTCGTTCCCCTTTCCCCCGGACCTCCGTCGGACTTTGATCCGGAGGACCCGGACTTGACAGTAACATAGAAATTTGATAGCTGTTGATGGTTGCTATGTTACCAAGCTGTGTAATTGTGTAAGTGACATAACTACAAGCAATGTAAACACCCTATGTCCCACTTCAACTGACCTCACCACATCATAAAATGCATTCTTACTTCTATCAAAGCCAAAAATTTCATTCTTTCTGAATTTGGCCTTTTTGCCAGACAAATTGCATCCAAGACCAGTCTGGGGAAGTCCACTAAGGCTAGTATCATCAAGAAGATTCTTTAGAAAAGGAGAATATCAAGTTAGAACCTTCTTTCAAGTTTTTTTTTCTTAACAAGAGATGTATTGCTTCTAGTATTATCACTGGAAAGGTTGACAATGCTGTTCAAGCCACCTATCTTATCAATCCTGCCTTTCCCTCTTCCATCTCTGTCCAAGCTGTTTGCAATGTTCTCAAGGCTGTATCTTTAAAGGCTATAATCAAGAAAAGAAGCCCCTTTTGTCTATCATATATAAAAAGAGAGGTTGGATTGTGCTTTCAAATACAAGGATGACTTTGGAAAACTATATAGACTAGAGTTACTTTGTCAGATGAGACAAATACCGGTAGGGTTGGGTCAAATGAAAGGTTATATATGTGGAAAAAAAATATGAGCCTATATAAAACAAGAAGATCTAGGAAATAGTAATGTTAGAAGGAAATTTTTTGATGGTTTGAGAATTCATAAATTAGGATGGAGTTGGAATAGTTATAGTGGCAAAGGAGAGAATGGGTATTAAGCAGAATGTATCCATTTTCAAGGATAATCTGTTTTTTAGTATGAAAAAGTTTGTAATTCCTAAAGCAAGCATCATTTTTTAATGAGATAATGGCTTAAAACACTCCTTCAAAATGGTTCAAAACTTGACTTGGCCATAGTAGACTTCCCTAGACCAGTTTTGGATATAATCTATCTGACTAGAAAGCCAGATTTAGCAAGAATAAGAATATTGACTTTAATAAAGATAGAAATAGATATTGTAGTATAGTAAGCTCAATTAAAGTAGAACATAGGGTGTTTATATTGCTTAGAGTTATGTTATTTACATAATTACATAGCTTGATGACATAGCAATCATCAACAGCTATCAAATTCCTATGTTACATATGATATAATGGTTGTTAAATATAGGGTCAAATAAATATTCCAATGACATGTGATTTTGAAATGCTTATATCTCACTCCCATGGCAACCAAATTACATAAACCACAGATGTTTCATAATGCCAAGAGCATATACCTTCATCCATCCTGCAAGTACTTTACCTGATTCATTCTTGTTCTTCTAATATTTTCCAATCTTTCCAAAATCACTAAACATTGGGACACTTTTTTGAGCCACTGTATATAAACAAGCATTGTGGAGCTGGTCCCAGCTGAGAGCCCCATTCTCAAAGGATCCTTGGCTGTAGCCAAATCTGTGGTGCTTTTACTATATAGGTAACCACAATGGAACTAGTCCCAGCCAATAGTTCTCCCAAGGATAATCTGCAATCAACATGGGACTGCTATATATATATCTGCCTTCTGAGATACAAGGATCACCTTCATTCTTGCCCATTCATTAGACTAGTGCACCAGTTGTTACATATAGGAACTTAATCCTGAATCAAAGCATATTTCCAAACCTTTCCTCTTCCTTTCTCTGAAAGCTCTTCCAAATTTTCCTCTGCATTGCAGCATATGCTCTATGGCCTGGTTCTACTGCCTTTGACCATCTATTTTCCCATATTCTCTCTTTGTCCTGGAACCAAAGAATAGTCCAAAACATTTCATATTTCACCATCTGTAACTCCTCACTCTATCTTTCATATTGTACCTTGGCTTTCAGCCAGCTGACTCTGAAAACTTCAAGGGTTACATAATTGAATATAATATTATATCTCAAGTGGTTTGAAACACTCATATTTATCATTCCACCCAGACACAGTTCCATTGAGGTCACCTAGTCTCCAAAACCAAGAAAGCATATCTGAGCTTTGACCAAATCAATTCTCTTTAGTGATATCTGCAGACACTCTGAGATCCTTTTGAGAAATAGGCAAGTATTTCCTGGAATGCCTGAAGCCTGATTAAAGCATCCCAGGTATGATTGTACCTGTGAGCATTGTAATTGATTTTCAACACTGTCCTGCAAATTTCCTGCTTGGAACGAGTGTCACTTCAAACTGAGTTTGAGCTTCTGAAATTCATGTGATATAATAGGGCTTTGTGTCCCAGATGAGTCCTGAGATTTTGTAAGGAATTATTTGCTTGTCCCTGTTGCAAACACATTTTTTCCTGTATCAAGCCAGTTAGAGCTGCCTGAATCAATATGTCTGCTCCCATAGAAGAAGGTATGAATAAAGGAAGGTGTTCAGGATTATCTTCAATAAAATCTTTTTCAACATCCACATAATCCTCTTCATCATCCACCCCTTCCCAAAATCTCCATTGATTTTCTTTTGTATCATCACCCACCTCCTCAGAGCAGAATTAAGGATTATCTGATGTTCCTGAGTCATTTTCTACCTCTAGTCCAGTTGCAAAGAGCTGGGCATCTTGGTTAAATCTTAAGACCCTTGCTAGCAATCTCTGTTGTCTTTCAACAATAGTAGCTTGTTGGGTTGTAGTTTGCTGACTATCATATCCATATCAAATCCCTATTTCCAATCATCTCCGATTGTGGTCATTTGACTCAGTTTGGTAGCAACCATATTTAATTAGTAGGATGAGTTACTGGAGTATGTTAATAATAGGTCCAAATTAGAAATATTAATGTTACATTTTAAATCAACAATAATCTAATTCAATTCAGTAATGTTATGATATGGAGAAATAAGATAGGAATACATATGCTGTTAGGATATATTATAGAATATAGATGGTGTATTAAATAACATATAATATATGAAATAAATGTTTGATGTGGATAAGTAACAGCTTAGATCTTCCCACTGCTAGCATCAACCAACTGATTCTGGCTCAAAAATCTATTTATTGAGCCAGTACCATCTTCTAGGATTAGGATAGGTGGGATGGAAAACTCTCACACTTCCTTTGACTCTGATCTAGCATTCTCTGATGGCATTGAGGGATTTACCTTGCCAGTTCCATTGGTGGAATATCATTAATAATGTAATGAGAGTGATTGATTTTAAATTCATCTTTATTATTGGTGGGTCAACATTCATTATAGTTGACTTTCTCATAGTTTATACTCTCTTGAGATGGACCCAAATATATGGGTTTTGGAAGAGTATGAATTTTATAAAAGTCAGTAACCAGCAGCTAAGAGTAGTTTACAGCTGTTTGTGAAAAGCATGGCACTTGCATGGGAAAATTTTATCAATTATAGAAAACCAACCCTAGTTGTACCATAGTAGATGCTGTGTGATAAGATAATAAGATGACACCACTTCTCCTTCAATGCTGCACCTCTTCACAATATCCCAATCCAATAGTGCTTCCTTGCAAATCAAGCATGATAGCTTTGACTTATTTGATAATGAGTGCATGGCTCATAATATGAAAGACCATGCCTAGGCCTTTGCTGACTTGGACTTTCAGCAGTTACTGATAAAGAAAGAAGTTAGCTGTGACTTGCCCCCTCCAGGCCCACAGGCTCCAACCCCTCCTGTTGACAATGGTAAGAAGAGAAAATGTGCAGGTAAGCACAATGTACTGGCCCATGAACAAACCTAAGCCTATATGCACTTTAGTGCAACCAACTCTGGCTAAGATGTCAGCTAAGGCTGTCATGCTCATTCTGAACATTATCTTTGCATTGGAGATGAAAAAATCAGCTAGTAAATGTGAGCCAATGACTACTTTGATTAAATTCAAATATGGCAATGAGTTCTGGGACATGATCAAGGCTCAAATCCTTGAAGCAATTGGTTAAATGCTTGAATCAAAGTGATTTGATTTTGGAAACTATGATGTATTCTTTTACATCCCCCATGTGCTCCCCAAGCCTGGACTCCCACTTTTTTCTGAAGAGAACTTCAAAATGCTCAACTCTCAAATCAATGAGCTATCCTGCTCAACTTCAATAATCAGTCTGAACATTTGCCAGAGAGCAAACACCAAAATCAACATAGCAGGCAATGCCAAAGATTCTGGGAGTGCCACTGAAATGAAAGACAATACATCTGTTAGCAAGAACAAGAGTAAGGGAACAAAATGCATAGCTAATCACAATTTCATTCTTCCTTGTGTGCATATACTCATTATTGATAGTCAGATCCTACTGAACTTCCAGGCAATATCAAGATCAACAAAAATATCCAGCTATTACACAACACTTGGATCTGCAAAAAATCTGACAGTGCTTGCCCCTCAGCACACTATTATATCATACAAACTAAGGAGCACTTCACACTTAGTTATGAACTCCTCAACTGTTGAACAGCTGCAATGGTAGGTTCATTCTGAGATCTTTCTGCCACTAATGTACATTGTACAGATGAAAGGTCCTGAGCACACAACACTTGAAAAGACCCCACACCATTGACTGTTTGATGTTGTCAACCAGGCCAGTAGTATTGCAAAGGACAAGCTTAGCCCAGTACTTCAACATCACTTGAATGGTTTTGAATCCAAGAACTTCATTACCACTCAGGTATCCACTCAGACATTCACTCCAGTTATCAATCTCTCACCTGGACATGATCTCCTTTGGCTTTTTCAGGTGATAAAATATCAGAACTCTGGCCCTAGCACTGATGTACATCTTGCAAATCCAATGGTCAAAACTCTCCTTCTACTGGGTCACAATCCTGGCAATTACATGTCTATCAAAAGCTTTTGCACACATTATGACCTTTCTAATGATATTCTTGAGAAGCTTTCAAACCACTCATTTTGGAAGGTGTGCAGTCTATGTTTTTTGAAGATTAGTGATTTGAAGGAAATGGGTTTTGAACATAGTGGAGTTGCCAATCTTTGTGATGCTGTTGAACAGTGGTCTTCAGCTTGAAGTGTTCATCACCCCAGGCCATGTTATCCTGTACACTATACTATTCTTGCAACTGTTGTATTCAAGTCATTATATAATGCTCTAGTGCTAAAGGTAACTTGTGTGGATGAAATACCTGTGTGTGTCATCTGGTGTGATGATTTCAAGTACCTCCAACATATCAAATATGATTCCATTGTCACCAGCTGCTTAGTAGTATTCATTTTCATGGCAAAGCCAGTGTTTGATCTTAGAAAATGCTTCCTCAATTGGGTTGAAGTCTGGAGAGTAAGGAGGAAGGTATTCAATATGAACACCTTGAATATGGTGAGTAAAATAAATAGTATGGTCAGATGACATACCAAAGTGATTAGCTAACTCAAGAACATCATCTCCATGATGAATCTTTACATTGTCAATGACAAGAATGGACAGTGGCCTCAGAAATGCATCACACTTTGGAAGCTAGGCTACTCCACCAGCTAGCATTACTGTATTGTCCAAAAACTCACCACTTCATGCTCTAACCATTCCATAAACTTCACATGCATCATTGAGCCCTCAACAATAGTCCCAGCAATGATTTCTTCAAGTGTGAGAAGTGCACAGGTCAAGGTCTGCTGGCCACAGACAAACACCTAACTCTTGTTGGCACATTTGCCATATTTTGAGTGCCCATAGCATCAAGAGAGAGTTTACTCATCTTTGGAAACCTCATCTATGAAACCAAGCTGGGAAGGGTCATATCTTGCCAGCTCAAATGAATAGTGGAAGTTAGACAGATATAAATGACTTACTGTGCCATCTTAGCAATGAAAGTGGCCTATAAGTCCTCATTCCTTTCAGTTTCAATCTGCTGAAGTTTCTTTTAACTCATGCCTGCATGCTCAAGTTCATCATGAATGATTGCATAGTGGATGGAGATAAAATAATTGGTGCAGAGAAGCTGAAGGAGTTCATCAAGGAAGTAGTCTAATTTTTGACAAACTAGTTGAATGAGATATTCAACATTTTCATAATCAAGGAGACATGGACATTCTCAAAGACTCTTATCCTATGCATTTTTGATGTTGCCAATCTCCTTCCATAGCTTCAAAATGTGATAAAAGGTATGCTTTGAGAGATTGCATATGATGAGAATATCCTTGAGAGAAAGAAGGTTACATTTATAGAGCCAGATGGCAGCTATGTAGTTTGATGTTGTGGGAGACTTTTCAATAGACCATGATCATGTCAAAGGCCAAGTGATATATCAAATATACTAGTGGCTATACAGTTTTACATGTCTGTAATTGATAACTTTTTCATGTGCAAGTGCCAAGATACATACAAACAGCAGTAATTGACCATAATGATGATAATATAGTACTATTCAGCTAAATAGAAATCAATTATAAATGAAATAGTCAGTTATTTTACTCTTTTTTGAGTCCTGTACAAGTTGAGCCTATGTCCCATGCCCAAATGAACCTAACATTGCTTCCATCTTTCATATAAATAGTTCAATTCCATTAGATACTCTCTTAACTCCAATTTCATTTAAAGTGCCTTATATTGAGTTAGCTATTGGCAATTTGAGTTTTCATTCATGTCACCACCAATCTTATTGCTTCCACCCTTATTTGCCTCCTGCATCTTTTTAACATCTATCACTACCTTAACAATATCCTTGTCATTGACCTCTAGAATGGCACATATCTTCTCTAGGATTTCAAGATAATGGAATGTTAACAAGTTGAAGAAAAGTTTAGAAGTATTCAATATTTTTGGATATTCTTGCTATTTTAAGAAACAAATTATATAATATAATTTCCTAATATAGATATTAGCTGGGCATATATATGGATTATTCTATCAAAAAAATAATATAGATTATGGTTTATGAAAGAGTTATGGATTTTATATAGTACTAGAGGAGTTGTGAAAGAATTATGCTTTGTTAGGAAAATATGCTCACTTTCATCATAGATGATGTCATATCCATGTCAAACCCCTATTTCTGGCCATCTCTGATCATTGTCGTTTGACTCTGGTCATCTCCATCAAACTCCTCCACAGGAGTTCAACTCCGGTCCAACAATTGTCCTGGACTTGCCTCAGAGTTCCTCTGCCTTCCAGACTTCCTATTTTGTATATTCTCCTTTTGTTCTAGTTTCTGTTCTTGTCATCTTCCTCTGTCCAGTATAGCCTTTCAGACACTTTGGTATATTTGTCGTCCCAACACTCCTGCTTATTCAGGATGTGTCTTTGGCATATACATTCTCTGTCCCATCTTATTCATCCTAGTGTACTTTGCCTTCTTACTTTCTTAGTCATCTCCAGTCTGGACTTCGTATATAATCTCCTGTATCTCCTCTGTAGTTCTCCAGTTCGAATATTGTATGTCAATCGTGTATGTTCATTATCTTCTAATATCATCTATCCTTCTCCTCTCCTTGTCCTCAAACCATCTCCCTTCTTATCATCTCTGAAATACGAGGACCAGAAACTGGCAAGGGCGTGACACATAAGTCCTGCACCAATGTCCTCACCTCCTCCGTACTCTGCTCCACCCTGGTTTGACTCTGGATGACCTGTTTCTGGACTTCGTCCTGAAGTCCTGGAAATAGCCCCTATCCTCTGGACTTCCATTGGACATCCCCCAGGAGAAGATATCTCCCTCCTATCTGCCTCAGGAGCACCACCCTGACAGATGGCCACAATCTATGACCTGCCTGCTTAGATGGTCCACAAGTGCCTGTGCTGTCTGCATATCCTCTGCAGTTATCAACCCAGGTTCATTCTTCTCTTTTGACTGTATCTCCTTCATCCATCTCTTTGCTTATAATAGGGCTAACTTTTTTATTTTGATTCAGTTCACCAATGCAGCATGTTAGTGCTGTCCACCTGCAACAACAATCTCTGTCCAAAATAATCCATTACTCCTGGTATTGTTTGATGATGTATTACCTTTCAAATGTAGCCATATTAGGTATAATCCATTTCATTTAATCACATCCATTTTTGAGTACTCTTTTACCATTCCAGCAATGGTATTGTCCACATTCATAATCATATTAATTGTGTTCATCTGGCCATACCTGTTGAGGCTGTTGCTCAGGAATGAATCCAACAATATGATCTTCTTTTTCACATTCAACTTGTATTTGTTGTACTAACTGAACACAAAGTTTCTCCTTACACTGTTCATTTGAGTAAAACTAACAAATATCTTCTTTGCTTGTTCCTACTGGTTGTAGTACTAGTCAATATACTGGTCAACTTTCATCTTCCTAGTCATCTGACTACTGCTTCCAGATCTGCTATTGCTTTTGCCAGCATTCCTAGCATCTCCTTTGTTTTCCTGGCCATTTTGGCTTTCCACATTTACAGAGAATGATATGGTAAGTATTATCATTCCATCAAGGCTCTTCTTCCTTTTTAGAATCCATAATCACCACATTCATCTATACCCCCCATTTGCAGTATTTTTCACATTAACATGTCATTTCAATCCTATCTGAGTTCTTATCTCAATATCATCTCCATTTTAGAATTCATAATCACCATATTTGACCTATATCCTTTGTTTGCAGTGTTTTTCACATTTGACATGTTGTTTTGATCCTACTGAATTCTGATCTTGATGTCACATTTATTCATTTGCAGTATTTTTAACATTTGATATGACATCTCAATCCATTCACATATCAGGTAAGTTGTTCCTTGTATTACCTGTGTTGATCTACTAACATATGGTATCTTTATGTCAAAACATATCACACTCAGCCACTCATTCACATTTTTGTTTGACAGTTGTCATCAGTACTGACTTCTTGTACTACTGTATATATCACTTCAAATACTAAGCATTCTTTGTCAGCCCAAATAGCTCTTTGTTAAAATCATTTATTCCAGTCTTTGTCTATATAATATCATAGATATCATTGCATTTATACCAATATCATGTGCTTATTATGATATCAAGCAAATGGTGATAATCTAGGAGATCTTGACTGATTTCCATTGGCAACTTATAGTTCTGGCCAACCTTCCCCTTGATTCCACATAAGATATAGAATAAGTGTATCAAGCTCCAGGTTAAATATAGATCATAGATCTTGAAATCCTGGAATGTACACTCATCCCACTTTTTTCCCTTGATCAATCCAGTCATTTGTATACCAGGTGGAATATCATTCTATCTTGTAACCTATGTATTGTATATATGAGTCTTTTTACATGTGGTGATAGTATAGGAAAATTGTTAGAATCTGAGAGAGGGCAGGAGTTGCCTGATACTCAGCCGCTGCCTAAGATGGGTGGAAATGACTGAGGTGCTTGCAAATGGAACGTCAATATATATATGCTATGGATGGAGGTATACTCGTATTATGTTATCTGTAATGTTGCCATAATGACCCTGAAGGAAGGTTATAGACTTTAAGGTAACAAGGTGCTTCCGATGCTTCTGATGCTTCCAGTGCTTCTGATGTTTCTGGAAGTGCGGGAATATTTTGGAAGTGGGTTCCAGTGCTTCCGAGCCTGGAAGGCGCTGGAAAGTTCTGGAAGTGGTTCTGGAACTGTGGTCATTTGTCACTCCCACTTGAGTATAGCCGCAATCCCATGCTTTGAACAAATTTCCAATGTAGTTCATTTGCAAGGGGTTTTGTAAGTATGTCTGCCACCATGTCTTTGGTGGAAACATATCGCACCACTGCTTTGCCTTTCCCAACTATGCCATCCCAGATGAAATGGTACTTCCATTGAATGTGTTTGGTCCAAGCTCGGAACTGCGGATCACAGCAAAGTATGATTGCAGCTTGGTTGTCACAGAACAGTTCTGTGGGGGCCGTTTGGGAGTGTCCAATTTCATCAAAGAAGGTTCGAAGCCAGGCTAAATGTTGTCCAGCATTGCTGAGCCCAATATATTCTGACTCTGTGGTGGAAAGCGCCACCATACTTTGTTGTTTGCTGGACCAGGAAATGGCTCCACGATTGCTGATGAAGACGAAACTGGAAGTGGAACGTGAGTTGTCTGGATCCTGAGACCATCCAGCATCAGAATATCCATGAAAGTCCATGTCCATGGAAGGTTCCATTCCATCAAATCGGAGTTCCATGTCCTTGGTGGCCTGAATATATCGTAGTGCCCGTTTGGCTGCCTCCTAGTGAATTTGTTTGGATTTGGTACTAAAACAGCTGAGTGTGCCTACCATGTAAGCAAGGTCTGGGCGAGTTCCAAGCATAAGGTACATCAATGATCCTATGACTATAAAATATGAAACCTGTTTCCCTTCAATTGTCATTTCTGGGATGGTTTGGTCATTGTTTGGATCGATTGCAGAGAGTTGGGAGTTGTGTGCCATTGGAGTCCATGTTGGCTTACAGTTGGACATGCCAGTACGTTCCAGGATTGTTCAGGAATATTGTGATTGGGACAGTGATATAGTTCTGAGTTTCCGGTTCTGTTTGAGTTCAATTCTGAGGATGAATTTGGCTTCTCCAAGGTCCCTCATTTTGAAAGCAGCAGAAAGCTTTTCTTTTATGGAATTCATGAACGTTTGGGTGGTGGCAGCCAAAAGTAGATCATCAACATAGACAATCAAGAAACAAGTTTGGCCATCTTTTTGGAATACATAGAGGCATGTCTCTGCATCCAGACAGAAGAATCCAAGTTCTCCAAGTTTCCGATCTAAGGTTTTGTTCCAGGTCTGGCCTGCTTGTTTTAGTCCATATAGGGAGTGCCAGAGTTTCCAACAATATCCAGGTTGGATTGGAATGCCTGTTGGAGGTGACATGTATAGGTCCTCTTGCAGTTCTTCATTTAGGTATGCTGTAGATATGTCCATCTGATCTAGTTCCAGATCATGTTTTGCAGCTAGGGCAATCAGGGTTCTGACAGAATCAAGGTTGGCTACTAGGGAACA
>JBBPUH010000515.1:0-10961 GCA_038094555.1 Boletus aff. phaeocephalus
TATGGCGGCCTGGTGTACAGTATTCGGAGCGTAAGACCATATGTACAACTCAAATTGTCACGTGCTAACTACTATTCTCTCAGGTTCCTTGCCCAATTTTGTGGATTTGGGTGCGCTGTCGGGTTGATGTACTCCTCTGCTGCTTACATCTGAATAGGTACACAACGGCGTTTGGTGTCTATCAGGGTGAGCTTTTTAGATAGTGGATTTGCAGTGACTCATGTATGGCCAGCTTTCTATGCTCAGCATTATCTTCAACATTCGAACCCGTCAGCTATTTCGTAAGTCAAATTGTAGTGCACTTCCTTGAAGTAACGACAACAATATTGTTTAGATGGATCGGAAGCCTGGCCACGTTTCTTGTGACCGGGATTGGCCCACTGTTTGACAATGGATATTTGTGAGACTAGCACTGCTTATCACCTTCGAAAATTCTTACCCTGTAATCTCATTAGTTACCATGTGTCCATTACCGGTGCTTTCCTCCAGTCATTCTCCCTCTTCATGTTATCTCTAGTGCAGCCAGGACAATACTATCAGGTATGGTTCTTTGGAAGTGGATTATGCACGAATAACACTTAATCGATAGGTCTTACTTACCCAGGGCCTTGTGTCCGGCATCGGCCAAGGACTGATGTACGTCCCGAGCTTTGCCATCCTCTCACACTACTTCAAGCGTCGGCGAGCCACCATGATGTCAATTGTCTCCTCCGGGGCCTCGCTCGGCGGCGTAGCAAATACCATCATGTTGAACCGGTTATTGAATGGTCCCATCGGATTCAAGACGGGCGTCCGCATCAGCGCGGCATTCATTACAATGTTATTGATTATATCATGCGTCCTTATGCGTCCTCGATATAGTGTTGTACGTCAAGACGCGGTATCGGTTAACTCTTGCAAGGCAGCAAAAAAGTGTTTTACGGAAACCATCTCACTCTTATCGATCATCGGGTCAGCTTTTTCGTTACTTTGTCCTTGGCGTACGATGCTGACGCTACAAATGCCACCTAGTTTCATGCTCTTCCAGGTCGCGTATATGTATCCCTTCTTTTACTTCCAGGTAGACTCTTTGAGACATGGTTTGAGCCCTTCCTTTGCGTTTTACTCTGTACGTCACCCTTCGCATGTTGCCAATTGACTGATGATCTATCATCATGTAGCTGGTGATTATCAATGCAGGGAGTTTTGTTGGTCGGTCTACTGCGGGTACTATACTCACATACGTTGGAGTTATCGACTTGAGCATCACCACGATCGTCGCATGCGCAGTATTGATCATTGGTATGATTTGGCTCGGTTCAGCAGCAAGTGTGGTAATATTAGGTGTATTATACGGACTCCTTTCGGGAATAAGTGAGTACCGTGCCATTGTGCGTCCGCGTTGGAGATGACGTTCGAGCTTTACAGACATCGCAATTATGGCGCCTGTGCTAGGGCTGACATCTGATCCCGCAGAGCTTGGGTTCGTCGTTTCGTACACCTCGTCTGTCGTTCTCCACTAGCTTGTGTATTAATACCCTCATTCCAGGGTAAGACTAGGTGTCGGCTATGCAATGGCAGGTACGTTGCTAATATACGTGCTGCCCCGAATGTCTCGTTGAACCTGGCATTCTGTTGTTTGACTTCACAGGAATCGGCGCGTTAGTGGGTAAGCAGATATATATACTGTTTGGGGCCGTTGGCCATGTTAAGGTTGCTGTTTGCAGGTTCACCGATCTGTGGTGCCCTTTTGACCGACCACTATATCTGGTGGGCCCCTGCACTCTTTTGCGGAGTATGTCTCTCTCGTATATCAAGTGTCAGACTATGGGTATGTTCGTGTTTTGACTCGCTTTCTTTCTGTACAGGTGATTGCATTGATGGGCGCAATTTCGTTCATCGGTGTGCGTTTCTTGTCTGCCCGTGCCACTGTGCGGTCGCGTATGGAAGATGAACAGAACAATGATCCTGGGAATCAGTGTGAAAAAGAAAGAGAATTGTCATAATCAAGCCTGAGTCTGTCAACATCTTGCTAGTTACCATGTGGATCACCATGTATAATTTAATTTCGAAGTCCAGCTGGAGTTGGGCTCAGCACTACCAAACAGTAACAGCATAACAGTGACACCATCGTTCGCTATGCATATTCAACGCTGCTACAGTCACTTTCAGTGCCATCGTTGCTCACTAAAATTAGCCACCTGATTCCGTTATAGTAGTCATTCTCAATCATTTTCTATAACTCTTTCTTCCCCTCAGGTTCCAGCACCTTCATCACTGCCCCACAGACAATATTGACTGAGTAAAAGGCATCCCCAAACCAAAAGATGAATTCATCGCAGGATCTGTTTGCAATGATGTCTTGTGGTTGCCTGTTTCTGTCGCCAGCCATCCTGGCAAGTCTAATTTTAAATCCATTAGATATCATGTTTGCATCATGCCAGTTTCTAGGGATGGGAACTGGCTCTGTTTTCTCGGGCAAGGCAGATTGAACAGGGGCGTCCTGACAATCATGAATAAAGGGGCAATAGGATAGCTGGGAGGTTACACACAATTATAAGTTTGATTGAAGAAATGGCAGTGGAACAAGCCAATGTTCTACAGCACCAGCACAGTCTGTGGGAACACTCACAGAGGGTACTTTCCAGAGGGTAGAGACTTTATGGGTGGTATAGGACTGAGGGAAGAGCTCGAAGAGAGAGTCTGATCTCAGAGGAGAGGTAGAACAGAGAATAAGTCTTAGTTCTATAGTCCTGGAATCAATGTCCCAGCTTATATACATGTACAGAGATATTTGTATCTATGGACAACCTCTCCATGTAAAGTAAGAGTAAAAATAGTGTTTCGGAACACTAAGAAATACCATGAGAGAATAGATGTCAAGTGTCATCTAATGTGTTCACATGTCATTCAGGAATGACATCTGACATGTGAACTCTCTCATGTCATCATCACATGTCAAGAATCTAGATCCTTAGATAAGAAGATGATAAGATAATAGATTAGATCTTGATCATGTGATTCTCAACATTGATTTCATCTGAATCAATATTATAGATATTATCATAGGATGTTGAATGAACTCTTGACAGAAAGCAACCCATGTGTATGATGCGGATAGGTGAAGATCTGAATTTATCTCCAACACGCTCCTTCTATGACTAATTAGTTCATGTAAGTCCCCATGCATCGTCGCCACTTATTTCCTGTCCTTCACTCCCCATATTCCAACATCTTTGCCATATGGGCTGCTCACGAAGACGGGATGGTGATGGAGACGTCGACATCATTGATCTCACTGTCGAGGTCAGCCACACAGGCTATGCTGCCCACTGTGCTGCCCATTGTAGGTGGGACAATTTTGTGGTATCTTCTTTGTTGATCTGCTCATCATTCTGTAGACACTCAAAGGCCTCGGTGATTACATTGTGGGTAGCCTCCTGATTGAGCAATGTGAGGATATGGTCTTCAGACACTCAGAGGTCTACTTCAAAATATTCTTTTATTGTGTTCGCATCAGTCACTGCTCCTCTGAGTTTGGGGCACTTGGTGTAGCCATTCATTCCAACAATCAGTCCAAACTCATGGCTCTCACAGATGGTTTTGTCAGTGAGATCAGGAATGGTGATGGGAGATAGGATAGTACAGTAGTCTGGTGTTGAACCTGGTATCTCCACATGAGTTTGTAAAAGAGTGGGCTAGAATGGCAACAAATGAGATATGGTTTGATATGAGGTCAAATGTTTAGTCTTGTGGTGTGATGGTTGAGTATGATGCAACTCTAGATGGCAAGTTCTGGCTATGTGGTGCCACTTACCTTTGGTAAGGTTGAAGGTCCCATCAATTTGACAACGTTTACCATCTCTAAGTTCCTCATACAGCAACATATGCCCCTTCAATTGCACATATGTACTGGGCCTATGCCAACAACAATTCACCCTGACACCCAAGTTGTACTCATAATCCTTATGTTGACCACAACTGAAATACCGTCGTTGGAGACTCAACACTGTTATAGTACTGGGGGCTATGCATCCAACCTGTGTCTTGACCACATACACCTCATGCATGCCCAATGCCTTGAGTGCCATATGCTCCATTTTGCCTGCCCAAATAATCAGGCCATCTCTGCCCCTGCTTCCAGGACCCCCACATGCCTTTTTATGATTGCTTTGATCTCAAGATAATCACATAATGCAGTGACTATGAACTGAGCTTGTCAGCCAGCCTGATTGCAATAAACCCATGGTTCTCAGACCACCCTGATATGGGCCCTTCATTTTCAAGGGAGGAAAGGATGGCTGAGAAGATAAGAAGGGCCTGGCTATACTGGGGCACCACATTGGAGCAATACATTGCATCAGGCCTGACTGATATAGAGTAGTAGTACATCACTGATACTCTACATAAGTCAGGCCTGTCTTGCATACCACAAATGACTAATAAACTCATTTCGGCCTCTCTGACATCCCATACACATGGCCAATACACTGAGTGGGGCCTGTATGGCATACTATGACACAGAGCTGACAAACACAGTTGGGCCTATCTGAGATGACACAAATAGAGTAAGTCAGGCCTCTATGACATACAGTGAGCAACAAAACTGTTGCAATAACTAACCTTGATATAGTGCATGAAGCACCCTTCAGTCACTTGTGGAAATCTCACTTAGATTTGGTGGGACCGAATAATATACATACTCTTGACTACAAAATGGTCCCTGGGTCATGTGATTTGGCCAAGTGGCTGTAGAGATATTGCCATTTTAAATCACTCATGTCATTGCAACAGTTTTGTTGCTGATCTATTTAAATCTACAAATTATATCTTGCAGTAAGATATTATGCCAGAAATGAGTCATGTGATGCATAAATACTTCAACATGATGTAAATACACCCAAACACCATCACTTTCACCACTTCATTTACCATGAAATCACTTTCTGTTGACCAAGTCAATCAAATCATTGTTTTCTTGAATTCTGGTCAATCAATTTGTCAGATCTCTATCTCTACTGGCTTCCATTACTCCACCATCAGCCATATTCACACCAAACACTGTCCCAACATTCCCAAAGCCTCTGATGGTCATCCATCCATCATTTTCTCTACTGATATGCAACATGCTATTTGATTTTTTGGTATTGGTAAAGGTGAAAATGCTGTCCAGATTACCAAGACTCTTTAGGATGTCAAGAACTATTCCATCTCCCCACAAACCATTCATCATCACTTGAATAAAGCTGGTATAAAGGCTATGGTAAAGCAAAAACACCCTCTTCTCTCCAAATAGCATAAAAGAGGATAATTGGATTTTGCTTTAAGCCATCAGGACTGGACTATAGAGGACTGGAAGTGAGTTATATGATCAGATGAGACCAAATTAAATCACATTGGATCAGATGGCAGGAAATAAGCTTGGAAAAAGGCAGGGAAAGGCCTTAGTGACAGACTTGTACAAGGTACTATCAAATTTGGAGGGGGAGGATCAGGATATTATGGAGCTGTATGGAAGGAGTTGGAATGGCTTGCAAGATTGATGGTAGGATGGATGCTGATCTCTATGTGCAAATCTTGGAGGATGAACTTCAACAAACCCTGAATTATTATGAATGGTTTACAGAGGATGTTATCTTTCAATAAGATAATGATCTCAAACATACTAATAGGTTGGCTAGGAAGTGGTTTCAGGAGCATGGATTTGAGGTCATGGTATGGCCTGCTTAGTCACCAGACCTTAATCCCATAGAGTATTTATGGTTTTTCCTCAAGAGAAGGCTAGCAAAATATCCTAAGCTATCCAAGGGAATATTGGAACATTGGAAGAGGATTTAGGTAGAGTGATATAAAATTGGGGTGGAGGAGTGTCAGAGATTGATTGAGAGTATGCCTAGGAGGGTTCAGGAGGTCATCAGGTCCAAAAGAGGATATATTTCATACTAATTTGCAATATCCTTAATATCAGCAACAAAACTGTTGCAATGACATAAGTGACTTAAAATGGCAATATCTCTACAGCCACTAGGCCAAATCACATGACCCAGGGACCGTTTTGTAGCCAGGAGTATGTATATTATTTGGTCCCACCAAATCTAAGCAAAATTCCCACAGGTGAATGCAGGGCACTTCATGTATTGTATTAAGGTTAGTTATTGCAACAGTTTTGTTGCTCACTGTACTATGAAGCATCACTGAGATGGACCATAGAGCCTGTCTATCATGTAAGATATATCACTGATCCACTTGGTTGGGCCAGTTTGATATAATGGGACATATTGCTGAAACACTCAATCAGGCCTGTCTGATACACCATGATATAATACTGATACACTCAGCTGGGCCTGTCTAATATAGCATGATATGCCTCCAAAATGCTCAATCGGGCCGATCTGATATATTACTATATGCTGCAGATATACTCAATCAGGCCTGTCAGATGCATTGAAATATGCTACTGATATGCTCTGTTGGGCCTGTCTGATATAATGTAAAATAATGCTGAAATACTAAATCGGGCCTGTCTGGACAGCGCAATATGCTGCTGAGATGCTCAATCAGGCCTGTCAGATGCACTGGGATGTACTACCAATATACTCTGTCAGGCCAGTCTGATACATGCAAAATAATGCCGAAACACTCAATCGGGCCTATTGGATACAGCAATATGCTGCCCAAACACCAAGTCAGGCTTGTCTGATATGCTATGATACATTGCTGATGCATGTGATTGGGCCTGTCTGATTCACTGTGATGTACCACTGATAAACTCTGTTGGGCCTGTCTGATACAATGTCATATGCTGCAGAAACACTCGATTGGGCTTGCCTGATATAATGCCATATAATGCCAAAGCACTTAATCGGGCCTGTGTGATACACCAAGATATACCGCAAATACACTCAGCCAGGCCTGTTTGATACAACATGACAGGCCGCCAAAACAATCAATCGGGCCAATCTGAGATGTGAAGACACACTGCTGAAACACTCACTTGGGCCTGTCTGATACAATGCCATATAATGCTGAAATACTGAACCAGGCCTGTGTGATAAACCATGATATGCTGCTGATACACTCAGCCAGGCCTGCCTGATACACCATGATGGGCCATGAAATAATCAATCAGGCCCATCTGAGATGCTACAATACACTGCCAAAATGCTCAATCGGGCTTATCTGATAAATTGTGATACACAACCGATACACTCAACTATGCTTGTCTGATACACCCCTATTTAATGTAGATACACACAATCAGACTGGGCCTAATTTATATGAGCCATGACCCACTTCCAAGACAAGCAGTAGGGCCCATCTAACAATGCCAATAATGCTCGCCAGGATATCAGCCCATTTGAAGTTAAAATATGATCGCCGATAACATTCACAATAGGAGATTACAGCCTAATAATGCTACAAACTATAAATGACATGGAGAGGCAAAACTGGAAGTATTACATTGGGACTATGTTTATATTACAAAACTCTCAGCAGTATCCCAAAGGTGTAGCAAGCACAAACGAAACTTGAGGAGGGTCTGACGGTATTCGCTCACAACAAAGAAATCTGCCAAGGCTTGCCAGACACCTTCCACAAACAGGCGGTTCCTTTCAGAGGCCAGGACTCTTCTGGTGAAGCTATCGGCATTGAGCTCCATGCGTTCAGAGAACAATCCTATGTCAGTCAAAGCTACACAGGATATTAAGAAATGGATTCATGTACAAGATAAAAATACACACCGTCATGATGGACTCCATCCAAATCAACACCCATTCCCAGAAGAAATTCTTGTATTTGATCGGCTCCCTCATGTTCTTTTCCTGATGGCACATAAGCAAGGTTCAAGAAGTCGGCTAATATGCTTACCAACATGGAGCTCCGCCTTGATAGCTTCTATTTGCTGCCATCGTTCATCTGCTTCATCCAGTAATTGAGGATAGCAGGTGCATGTCAAATGTGCCAAGTCACATATGAGTAGGCTGCGGCTGGGCAATGCAGCATTAGCTTTGGCTATGCCATCAGCCATAGTGACATCTTTGCAGATGGAAGTTGGATCTCCAGAAGAATTGCTGACTATCAGAGAACTTGAACTAGATGGCTCATTAGTTGGTATAGGGGGGGAGTCAATGAACACTGGCAGGGAATTGGAGGTTGATGCCAGGGGGAGAGTAGGAGACAGGGATACCAGGTGCAATGGCTGGGGAGATGCCAGGTTCCCGAGGCTTGGTGATGGCGGCGTCAACTGCACACTTTGAGCTATCCTGCTCATTTGCTCTGCATTCAAGATGTAAGAAACATTGATTGTTGACAGTCCATATTGAACTGAACTTACCTGGAGATGGCATCACTTCAACAAATGCTAATCAGGCTAAAATTTCGTCGGCAAGTGTGTTGCTCGGCCCTATGAATCCTGTAGTGACTTTGCTGCATAAAATGAAATGGCAGAAATTCTCACCTCCTCGATCATCATTATGTACTTCATCCATGATTCTGAAATCAGCATCTGACAGAGTTTGTTGTGAAAAATGCCAAAGGGGCCGATCATCAGCAAAAATTTCTTTTGAAGTTGGTCATCAGGGAAAGATAGTCGAATAAATTTGCTATGGAAATAATTACCTGGGAGAGCGAATCGCACATTTTTCTTCTGTTTTTTGGGGGGCATTTTGTAGTGTTTGGGATATAAAGCCTGGCCTTTAAAGCTATGGGCCTGTACAAAGTGTGGGTTATCGGAATCTGAAATTGGCCTCCAAGCTCCACTTGATTGTTTCAACCACTTTGGAGTTTTCCAAAGCACTAGGTAGCCAACATGTGTCTCTGATGCTTTGACTCATGGTTCTCGGAGCTTCAACACACATCACCTCCACTTCTCTTCCTCTTACTTTCAACACCTTTTTGTATAAACCCAAAGAAACCATGGCCCTGAAAACCCTCGCATAGAAAATGGTCGAAGAGGCTCAGGAAAAAATGCTTGAGATATTAGCTCAGGTTGGTCAGCCCATTTCACCTGGTTCTTCACGGTCTGTAGTTTGGCTGGAAGTGATTAGGGAACTAAGAGAGGAATTGGTGAGTGCCACAGTTTTGAAATCATCCATAAGACATTCACCATGCATAGAGAATCATCGAGGCAGCATGGGACAATTCTGCTGAGATCCCTCGGTGGATTGTAGCCTGCAACATCGAACTATCACACATTGGTCCCGATCAGTATCCATCCTGGGACCAGATCCACAGGGGGAATGTTGAGCACTGCCCAGATCACCCTTGGCTTCACCCAGCTCCCCCCACCAGCATCACCGACACTGTCACCTCAGTCATGGTGGCTGAAAGTAACTCTGAGGAGGAGGGCAAATCAGGTCATCAAAATCGAAAGGCCGGGGTTCAACTGGTTGTGCTACCACTCCAGCAAATTCAATGGCACTCAGTGCTGGATGATATGGAGGTTCCAGCCGTGGCTTTCATTGACAAGGGAAAGTCAAGGGAGGTAGATCATCCCATTGCAACAGGTCTAGCCATTACCGACAAAAAGGGAAAAGGTAAGGCTGTCATTGTTGATGAAGAAGAAGAGGAGGAAGCTCCCTGAGGCTGGTCATGCAGGTGGATGTTTGCTGCAGGCACTTCAGATAGCAGCCAAAAATGCAGTACATCAACTAGAAGGTCCCTTGCAGCTGCCCGTTCTGATGAGGCTAAAGAGCCAGAGTCTTCAAATTCCCCAGAGGCCCATAAAGAAAATGACAATGCCGACGACTCTCTGTGCCCAGCATGCAAAAGCTGCTGAACCAAGGGTCTCATTTGCGAAGTACACATCTGAAGTAAAGCATGCGATCAATGCTTCCAGTGGAAGGTGAAATGCTCATGGGTGAATGAGAGTCAACACCAGTCACAGTTGCACCCTCATGGGCATTCGCAATCTTGCTGCTGACCCTCAACTCCCTCTCCTTCCCCCTTGCCATCTGTTCCCCTGAAAACTTCCCAGCATGCGTTCAAGACGAACAATGATGCTAATAGCTTAAAGGGACCACCTCAGAAGACTCCACCCCCTTTGTCAAAGAGTGCCGACAAAGCAAAGCCCAAGGTAATGAGACCAAAGACTCCCTCTGGCCCTCGTTGTCATGCCAGATCGCCCTCATATGCACCATTGGAAAACATGTCTATGTCAGCAACACAAGAAGAGCAGCCCCTGGCCACCAAGCATCCCTGGTGCCAGCCAAAGGTCCATATACCACTGACCTCCACAGCATCTTACATCATTGAATCGTCGATGAAGGGCCCAAAGGCTCATAGCATGGTCAGAAAGGCCCATGGTGAGCAAATGATGTAAATTGAGCATCTGTATTAAATACATTGTTGCTCAGTGTTCAACAGCGTTGAAATCAAGACAACCAGAGTTGGTCCCAAGATTGTACCAGCTTGTTCACCAAGATTGACCCTGGCACCCGGCCCGTCATCTTCCTCCGATACATGACCTCTCACAATTCCTTTGACTCCAGCTGCTGGAGAAATGCAAAGGCTCACCGATGAATGTCAAGCATTATGTCAAGAGAATGCCATCTTAGAGCAACACATCCAGCTTCTCAAAAGCGCCTTCAAGATATTTGGGGAGGTTCTGAAAGACTGGTTGCCAAATCTTGGTGGCAGCAATCTCCTCTTCCCTTTTGCCAGCCCATCTCATTCTGGTCATATGGACATTTCCGACTTGCCAGAAAACACCCCCACCATCATCAGGCCAACCTGTTAAGAATCACATGATCAAGATCTAATCTATTATCTTATCATCTTCTTATCTAAGGATCTAGATTCTTGACATGTGATGATGACATGTCAATGGTAACATATTTAGATGACATGTGAACATATTAGATGACACTTGACATCTATTCTCTCATGGTATTTCTTAGTGTTCCGAAACACTATTTTTACTCTTACTTTACATGGAGAGGTTGTCCATAGATACAAATATCTCTGTACATGTATATAAGCTG
>JBBPUH010000516.1:0-10949 GCA_038094555.1 Boletus aff. phaeocephalus
ATGCAAGCCGGGATAGATCATCTAGATACCCAGACCACTACTGGTCCAGATCTTCAAGTATTCCAACGTAGAGGGTCGCTTTCCGGCCATAGTAACTCTGCCACACCCCCGTTATCTACTAGTCAGACCACCACAGACTCAACATCGTCTTCCCCCATCACAAGAGAGGAATTATCCTCTCCACATCCTTCACCTGAGGTCAGGAGAAAGTCAGCCTCATCGGGTTATTTGGCCCCTTGTCTCCACGATGCTTTGGAACAGCGCTTCTTCGAGAAGAACCTCAGGGGGGGAGGTGACTCTGGCGTCACACCGAAGGACCTACAGAAGGTTGGTGCTGACATCTCATAGGTTCGTTGGTCCACACTAACTCAATCCTAGGGAGAGAATGTTTTGGCATCAGGCATCAAGAATGCAAACCTGCCTGCAGAAGCGCTTCGTCAGGCTGTCCTCATGAAGCAAGCAGGCCGTGAGACCAGACGCCGGCCTCCGTGTGGGAACTTAAAGAAGTGGAACACTACCGCCAGTTCCTCGAATATGTCGTCCGCCGCAATGAAGATTCCCTCCAGCACTATGAAGCCGCCGTCGCGGATACCGAATCACTGGCTGAGCTGCTCGCGTTCAGGCAGCGTGCATATGTGGAGGATTTCGCGGCATTGGCCACATCAGATCGGCAACTGGACATCCTCGAAGCGACAACGGAATTCCGCACGGCTACTGCGTGATTCCTATAGTAAGCAATGGTGAGCGATATATATTCTGTCAACCAATGGCGTTAACCATTATGTGTAGTTCTTAGTTTGCACCAAAGTTGGGTCCATTCTCTCTCACACGCTCCGGTAGTTTTTTATGTAGTCACATGTGGCTTAAATGAAATCAGTGTATCGTCCGTTTATCACACCTCCTGTTATTACCCACTGTTCGAATACAATGTCAGGCTACTACTATGATGCTGGGGTATGACATTCAAGACTCAGCGAGGTTTATTTTTTAATCAATGAAGTACAGGACGATCAGAACTCCATCACCGACTACTCAAACGCTCCGACTGCTAGCGATCAAGGCCAGCTGGATCCCTACTCCAGTTCCAGTGGTTGGGACTCAACCAGCGAGCATGGCAACTGGGACCGTCACTTCTACCACGATCAGGTTCCGTCCGTCCAGCACACTACCCCAGGAAATTATCCAGCTGGTTTTGACCCTGGGTTTGATCTCACGGCACAGGGATCGTATGAATTCCTCTTCAACACCGGATACCGTCGTCTTCGCGAAGTTTCGGCCCATCATGAAGGAATCGGCGTCCCGCATGGAGAGGTGGGGGGAAGCATGCCACCAACGGATCCGCGGCTGGATATCAACGAACACTTTCTTCGGCCAGTAGTTCGTGATAGTGAGTCCAGTCGAGCTGCCAGCGCAAGATTCAATCCTGTGGGGGTCCGTGCTCAGACATTCTGGTCTGAACATGTGTTCACATCTTCATTAGTTGATTCCACGACTAGGGCACACACCTCATGTCCGACTGCGGAGCCGAGTGCATACCGTAGCTGCCAGTCAACAAGCGACTACACTCTCCGAAGACGCTAGAGGTGATATTATGAACAGGATGATTGAGTACTTCTTCGCGGTTCGACCAATGCGTTCCACTGAAGACGACAACAAGTACATCACCGACGTGGTCGCCGGCTTCTTCGACCCTGATAATCGTAAGTCCATCATCAGACGTATGACGTGTACATGAAAAAAACGATGATCTTGCATTGGTAGAAACCTGGAAGAAAGCAAAATGGTTCTCTGAGCTCAAAAAGTCAATCAGAAGAGCGTGGCATGATATCGTCCGCCACTTCAAAGATGTTGCACGCATCACCGTTGGCACATGCTACCATACACTTCAAGTCCCAATTCACCAACGAGGTGATCTTGCACAAGCACGAAAGCCGAAGATCGATGAGCTTCTCAAGGACTGGCAGTATACGGACGAGATAGAGCTCGTAGGTGCCGCCCTCTGACCAATGATCAATCTAAGAAATAAGTTAGCATCAGAATCAGAGCATGCTCGTCTTGCCATTCCGTCACACGGCGCTTACTACAATTATACACCAAGTGATATGGGTAAAACCCACATATCACACACGTCTCCCCCCTCCCTCGACTAGCCAAGGAAAAGATTGCCTAATCAAGATTGTCGCGTTCACGTGTGCTATCTTGCACTGGGCAATTATTAGTCTACGACAAGGGCCCGAGCCGGACTTCGATGCAAGGGAGTTAACGCCAGTCTACAATGATGCGCTTGTACGGCTCACCTCGTTGGACACCACATACTTGGATTCGTACCTTGCAGACATCTGGGCACGCGGGAAGGAGATTCAGCGCACCTACGAGTAGATGTTAACGCCGGTCTAGTTTAGATAATTTGAAGTTGTTCGGATTCGACACAAAATGATTTGCTTGCAGTGGTAGGACTTGGAGATGACACCGGTGTGAGCTGGACAGGATTGAGCAGGAGGATGAGACGAGGTGGAGCACGTACCTTGCCATGGTAGGAGATGACGCCAGCATGGGCTGGACAGGATTGAGCAGGGGGACAAGACAAGGTGGAGCACGTACGAGTTTGGGTGAGGCGGCACCAATTTGGTATATGAGATACAGGTTTTCGATGGGGTGGGCGGTGAAGATGGCACGGCTCTTGCAGTGGTAGGACTCGGAGATGACACCGGTGTGAGCGGCACAGGATTGAGCAGGGGGATGAGACGAGGCGGAGCACGTACGACTGACAAGTGAAATGGCCCCGTTTCTGACGTTTGGATGCCCGTTCTTCAAGTGCGGGCGATGTGGGGAACATGGTCCTGGAAAAGAAACGGAATGTGGCCACGCTGGTCAGACTCACGCGCAGGACAATGTCGACCGTCACCACACACCCATTGCTAACGCCTGTATCAACGACAGGTGAGTACTCGAGCACGATGTCGCCCTGTAGCTGCACCGTCCACTAGTAATTGGGTCCTATTCGTGGCAATCAAGACTGGGGTAAAGTGCTGCTTATCTAATACTTTCCTAAACCACTTATCGCTTCCCCGGTCCGCCTCCTCCCCCTTGCTCTCATCTCCTCGCTCTTACTCCCCGCCTGCGACACACGAGACGACGACAACGACGGTAAGACGTGATGCATCATGTCTTTGTCGCGTCCTCCTTGACCCTAAAAAATGGCAACGGTCATCACAACTTCTGTCTGCATCAAGACGGCGTGTCGTCCTTTGACGTAACCCGCGTGTTCGGGCTGTTGCTTCCCTTTTACTCTCTTGCATTGTTCCTATTGATCTGTCGTTGTAGGTTCTAAGCCCTACCACCTGATTTCCTTTTTGGTCACCTGGCTGCAAGGTATGTCCGTTCACTTTTTAATGATAAGTCTCAGCTTGAAGCCTGCACACAGGGAAGCCGATATTCTCGCCGCCACCGCCGCCACTTCCTCAACCTTAGCGAACCGGACCTATAGCAGTGCCTGCGGTCAGTACTAATAATTCCACGTGGGTTCATCGTTTTCATTTATGTCACTTGTTTTAGGCTGTGATGGGACCCTCTTAAAGCCCTGGGACGTTCGAACCCCGATGCAGCACACCTTCGTTATGGTGCGTGTGTGCCTATTCCTACTGATGTCCTCTTTCTTGAAGTGCCATTCCGATTGCCCCCGGACGTTTCAGTCCAGGAGAGGTTTAACACAGCATCGAGCGACATGCCGCACATATGCACCAGCTCAGGCGGAATGGATTGCTCGAGCTGACACAACCTTCCGGTTGACCGAGGAGCCTCCGAACAAGCGGGTCAGACAGGACGCTCGTGATTCACAGGTACGTGTCGATAATACTCGGATGGCCGGTACACTGACTTCAATCCCAGGGCGCAGGTTCGCCGGATGCATCGGTCGTTAGTAGGGAGAACTCATCCAATTTAGTTAATGAGGTGTGACCCCAGGTTTTTCACCGTGTGACATCAGTTGCTTAGACTCTCCTCTAGGCCACAGTGCAACGCCCGAATACTATCAACCATGATGCTCCAGGTCCTTTCCAGCCCATACCTGATCTCCCCCTTCGGCCACCCGCGCAATCTATACTTGACGGCTCCACTCCTGAGCCCGAGTGGCGCCATCCACCACGCAATCGACGACTCCCTGCCAGATTTCGAGACTTGCTGCCGGACCCTTTGAAACCTGTGACCAACATTCAGCCTCCCTCCCCATCCATCTTGCCGCGTGTTGTCCTGCATGTCTTCGATTCCATTCGTACGCAGTTCAACAGGTTTGGTATCACACGTGCTTACCATCATCGCCCATCGCACGACCCCGAGTCATTTCTCTCTGTGGAAGAGCTGTCTCAAACCAGTGAGGCCGTTCCCACTAATGTAGCGGATGAACAGCACGTTGACCACTCCCCGCCCTGGCCTTGGTCCAATATGTCAACTTGGCAACTCATGGGATGGAAGGAGAGTGGTAGCGCCCAGAAGTCTGACTCCGAAGTTACCCGGCTGGTCCGCGAGGTCCTCCAAGCCCCGGATTTCGACATCCTCGACTTGGTCAAATTTAACGCATCCAGGGAGACCAGTCGTCTAGATGTTGCCCAGAACGAGATCCCTGATGGCAATCCTTTTGGGATTGATGGGTGGCGACGCACGAGTGTTGAAATATCCGTGCCTACAAGGGAAAAGAAGAAGGAAGGTAATGGCAGGACATTCGTCATGGATGGATTTCGCTACAGACCGATCCTGGACGTCGTGCGTGCGGTATTCGCAGAAGCAACCTCGAAGAAATTCCATCTCATGCCATTCAAGAAGTTTTGGAAGTCCCCAGTAACCGGTCGCGAGCAGCGTGTCTATGATGAACTCTACGCTTCTGACGTATGGAACGAAGCCCAAGACGAGATCATGAAACAGCGAAGAAACGATGGCTGCAAGTTGGAAAGGGTGATCGCAGGTCTCATGTTCTGGTCTGATTCGACTCGACTTGCGCAGTTCGGCCATACATCTGCGTGGCCTCTTTACCTTTTTTTTGGCAATCTCTCCAAGTATGCTCGAGCCAATCCACAGTCTGGATGTTGTCATCCGATTGCGTTCATGCCTTCCGTACGCCGATTGCATTGTCTCGTTTGCTCAGAAGGTTTTATCATAGCGATCAGCTGCCGGAGTCCATCAAGAAGTTCGTTTCCTCTGTGTCTCACAAGAAGGACAACCGTGATGTTCTGTGCCATTGCAAGCGAGAACTCGTTCAGGAAGTCTGGAAGATTTTACTTGACGACGAATTCGTTGATGCCTACAAGAATGGCATTGTCATAAAATGCTTTGATGGAGTCCTGAGGAGAGTGTATCCGAGAATATTTACATACTCTGCCGACTATCCGGAAAAGTGAGTGGTTGCGTCGTTGTTCATGTGCCCATGGTCTCGACACTGAACATTAGGCAGGGTCCTTCTTGCCACCATTCGGGACAAAGGCCTCTGCCCGTGTCCTCGCTGCCTCGTCCCCAAATCAATGTTCCATTGCACGGGATTTGCTAGAGACCTCAAGGCGAGATTTTCTCGTGCCCGAACTTACTTTCTCGAGAAGGTCAGACTTGCCCGGCGTGCAATTTATGTGTACGGGAAACCTTTGAGGGGTGCGACTGTAGAGACAATCCTTAAACCCGAATCCCTGGTTCCCACTGTAGTATGAATACTCCGCTGATGAATTTTATGCTGTCAGTGAGCTAACGATGCCTCACATAGAACTCTTTTTTTGAGCGATTATCACCCTTGGGCTTCGATCTCTCTGGGCACCTGGTCGTGGATTTATTGCATGAGTTCGAAGCTGGTGTCTTGAAGAATGTTCTGAAACACTTACTCCGGATTGTGTATGCCGTCGATCCTCGCAGAATTGAGATATTTAATGAGCGGTGAGCTCAGGACCTTTCCGCAAGGCAATCTGACATGTGCTCTTAGGTTCACACAAATATCTCCTTTCAGTCTGAGCACCATCCGCCGTTTTCCACCGGATGTCGCAGACACCAGCCAGCGACCAGCGTGGTTCTTTGAGAATCTCCTCCAGTGTGCCATCCCAGTCTTTGAAGGCCTTTTCCCTCCTCCCCACGATTCGAGCATTCAAGTCCTTCTATTCCGACTCTGCGAATGGCATGCGTTGGCCAAGCTCCGGACTCACACAGACGATTCCCTCGAGTTCCTTCAACAATCCTTACGGCGCCTTGGCAATGAGTTGCGTCATTTTCAGCAACACACATGCCGCGCATTTTGTACCCACGAACTACCCAAGGAAGCAGCGCAGCGGCAGAGGAGAGAAATGGCCGAGCATGCCACTGGCCGCCGAAAGAAAGAACCACGCTCGGCCTCGCTTCCTAGGACATTGAACCTCGACACCTACAAATTTCATGCGCTAGGCGACTATGTCAACATGATAAAGCTGTTTGGCACCACGGACTCATACTCTACCCAAGTCGTGAGTCTGTTGCTGATCTCTTCTTGCACCCGCACCCTACTTAATGCAAACGATTGTTTGGCAGGGTGAGCTAGCCCACCGTATGATCAAGAAGATGTACGCATTATCAAACAAGAAGGACGTGGAAGAGCAATTCACAAGGCAAGAGCGACGACGCACCCTCCTGGAACGCCAAAGGATGCAAGACCCGTTGACGCATACAGATTTGGAGGCTATTGTCGATGTGTCACCCATGCTGCATCACTCAATGGCGAGTCAGGCACGAAGGGACAACGTTTTCAGTCTACCACTGTTCCTGTACGAGCATGCCGATGACCCAGCTATTGAGGTGAGACACTCATGTGCACACTTTGCACCGACTGACTTGACATCTAGCCGGATTTTATGATGCATCTGAAGGACCACATGCTGTCAAGGCTGCACAAACTTGAATTCGATGGTGACGAGCGATCATTCACACCAGAGCAACGAAACGAATTGCGACTCTTGAACCTCGGCCGCCTTGTGGAATCGAAGATCATCCGGATCAATTACACAACATACGATGTCCGCAGGGCATATGATTGTCTACGACCTGGTGGGCGATCTTTTCTCATGACGTTGTCGAGGGAAGAAGATCTCGATCATCACCCCTTCTGGTATTGTCAACTTTTGAAAGCGTTCCACATAGAAGTGGCTTACTGCCCAGGTGGTGTCAGTAGTTCGAAGGAGACCTTAGAGGTACTTTGGGTTCGTTGGCTCGGGATCGATCCCGACCATAAGTGGGGATTCCGACAGAGCGCTCTTCCAAAAGTCGGTTTCGTGCCCAAACAAGGAGGCAGCCCCGCTTTTGGTTTCTTGGACCCCTCACTGGTGATCCGCGGATGTCACCTCATACCTGCATTTGCCGACGGTCGCACCGATCAACTATTACAGAATGGCCAGTCAGTAGCCAGACTCTATGGTGAGACCGATGACTGGGTGGGATACTATGTGAACATGTGAGTGTTGTATTTGTTGTATTTTGCTACTATACATTAAATAATGTATGCAGATTTGCAGATCGAGATATGTTTGCTCGGTTTGCAGGGATCGGCATTGGTCACCATGACATGCTTTCGGAACGGGATCCACATGGCTTAGGTACTGACAACATGGACGTGAACGACGAGGATAATAATGAGGGCAAGGAACCCAAACCGGGGAGAGAGCTTGCAGAAGATGAATGGCAGGATGAAGACATGGACGACGACAACGGTGGCGGTGAGGATGACGTTGACGACGACGATGACGACGCTGGAGACGGTAGTGACAGCGACACTAGTGGGGATGATACTTCTGATGATAACGATTCATACGCTTGTTTTTAGCCCAATGTAATTTGCGTCATGTCCTCTACAGATGACCCACCTGATACGATAGTGATCAGTGATCTTCTGTCTGCATACTTATACAATCATACACCAATCGTCTTGCCAGTGCATGCGCTTTCTCACAGATACCATTATGATATAAAATGGAAATAGCCACGGAAAGCTCTGGACAACTCAGTACGTGTTATGCTGGTTGTACGGTTATTAATCAGTCTGTCATCGTTTGGCACCAAATTGGCAAGGGCTCAGAATGTATTTCCAGCTACTGATCAGGTCTCTAATAATTAGTCATGTGACCCAATTTTGTAGTGTCTCACAAGAGGTTGTCACGGTAGAGTGTTGGACCTGATGGTATGGATTGATGGGATCATATTAACATTGATGCAAGGAACATTACGCCGGCGTACAACTCCACTCTTCTGAATATCTGGATCACTGGTGCTTCATTTGTATTTTCTGATGACTAGGATACCTAGAGGCTCCGACGTCGTGCATGGCTGGAAGACTGTGCTTGTGTACGCAAGGCTGAAATCATGCTTGCAACGCTGTCACCGAGGAACACAACCTCTCACCGATATGGGTTAGTACTATTCTTATCCACCCCGACGATGTTATGCCTACCTCATACTATGCGTGGTCCGCTAGATCGATTCTAGCCGACATGCATTCACACACCACATCATTGGTTCCCCCGTATCTTTATTCGGATCGGTGATGGAGAAGCGCGGTGTACTACTTTTGAGAAGTCGATAGAGACGATTTCCGGACGGGGTGTTACGTCCTTGCCAGTCCGAGATGTCGCGATGGTCTAGTCAGAAGGGGAATGGGACTTATTATGCGTTCGTATTACAGTCGACTCTGTGAGTACACGAGCCACACACCCGGAGAATCTGATATAGATTACGAGACACGTTCCAGTAGAAATTAACGCTATTTCGAGAGGTAGACATGAGCTGAAGACGGGAAAATACAGTAAGCAGCTCCCAGGAATGTGCTGATTGGGTCTTAAAGTGGATGATGGATCGGTTAGCCATGGCCTCCTGACCTGCCTGGCCTGGTACGACTCCCATGCTAGGCCTAATTGGCTAGTGTCGAGAATACACGACACACCACCATCGCCAGACGAATTTGATAGTAATGTAGTTCTCTATTCGGGTCGGCGTTTGAGAAGCACAATGTGTGTACGATGAACGGCTGTTTCTCATATTTGCTGACTAGCCGGCAACACAAGGTCGACGAATGTGCGGACCAGACCCTTGATACTTCCACTTCGGTAACGGATCATCATCTTATGTAATCACGATATGCAGGTCCACCAATCAGAGAGCTGCAAACCAACCTCCCGTAAACAGTGTAAACACGAATGTAGGTCCGCTTCGTATCCACCAGCTAATAACCTGGCCGCTTTCCACCACAGCCGATGGGCTCCCACACTAGGTTACAATTAGCTAGTATCGAGAAGGCGCATTGACTGATCTCAACCAAACTAACATGCGGTAGAGGGTATATAGTGGGATGGCCCATGGCCTCATCCTTCCAGCTAGAAACCCCCACCGAACTGTTTCCAACCGCGCCTCACAGTCTCAATACTTCTCAACAATGAGTGGCCCCGCGGATGGGAAATACATTATAGTGCCCGGCGTTATATCGGCACCACCGGCACCGCCAATTGGTGCGAATGTTGGAAGCAGCCCTCGCATCCCCGTCATTGTTGGGGGGAGAGACCACATCGTAAGTCCATTGTACCCATAACACCAGTATGATAAACCCTGTTTTACTACCCCCCTTTCCTAAAATATGGGTGATACTGAGTCTTGTTTCGCAGTGGACTGTTTATCGGCTTCCGAACGGGAATTACACTTTAACTCTGGAAGAAACCGGGACTAACTGGCTCAGCCAGCCTGCAGGTGACAATGTAGTGGTGAGCCACACACCTATCCCGTTCCCGGGGGAATGGAAGATCAACGAAGTAGGGGACCACCTTTATTCGTCAGCCGTCTTGGTTTCTCCGATAGACAATGCGCTAACACCCGAAATATATCAGCATCGAGGTACCTTCCCACGTTTGGCCAACTCCGGGTTGGTCTTTGAACGGCACCGCTCCCGGGGCTGAGGTATGGGGACTCCATTGATAGGATCATATCGACGTCGACGCTAAGTCCGATCTGTTGGCAGGTGAAGCTCCGTATTAGGTCTGAGTTCCCGGATAAATGGCACTTCATCCGTTTCTATGAATAGGATGGCTGCTCCGAGATCAAGTATGGGGAAGAGATCGTAGCTGTTGTATATTGCGAAAGGCTGAGACCGTGTTTATTGTCCTGTTAGTGAGATTGGAATATATGGAGTGCGGATATTACAGTGGTGCGATTATCCATACGACGACATTCAGGGCCGAAGCGATGAGGGTTGCATGGTGACATGAGATTCTAAAGGAGGGAGGAAACACTGGAATGTTCATTGATCTTCCTTGAGGCAAAGTGACGATGGTGCATGGCTCCAACAGACCCTTACTAGGAGCATATAGCGGATGATCGATGAGCACCTGAGAACGTGTGACACACGATACATATTCCCATTCACCCGTCGACATGACAATCTAGAAACACAAATACTAGCGCACATACATAACTTGAGCCATCCGACCAGAAAAGACAAAAAATCACGATACCAACGGTCTCAAGCAGCTGCCACGTCGACGGACGATACGGCATCCTTCTGCTCTGGACTAAACTGCAGCGAGAGTGCATCAAGCCAATCCTTGACACCGTCCGTACCACCATCCAATGCCATCGAAAGTGCATGCCGTCCGGATCGTGCACCTACCCCGACGCGGGTCGGTGTCGATGCCAACAAGCACCCCTCGCTCATCCGCCTCGTGCGCGGGGACAAGCGTGCACCGGACAAGTCCAAGGCGAGACCCACACCTGAGCTCCTCACAGCACCAATCCCGACGCCTTTACACGCCAAGCGTTCCTTGAGACGGTTGAGCGGCATGTCGTCCTCGTCTTCGGCCGCAGACTCGCTGAGAGGGGGACTGAGAGCAGCCACGGGGGACGAAACATACGCATCGGCATCATACCATGGGATCGCAGTGAGATCCGCGTGAGACTGGGAGCGAGCATAGTCATGT
>JBBPUH010000519.1:0-10934 GCA_038094555.1 Boletus aff. phaeocephalus
CCTGTAAAACACTCTCAATCACGGGTCATATTCGCAAACATTATCGTCTCCCAGAACCGCGGGATCGAATGGATACCGCCCTCCGATGCCTTCGGCTTGGTCAATGGTGAACCCTTTGAGCGCTTCTTCAAGATACTGGCTGTGCTCAACCCTGTCCCCAGTTTTCCACGTAAAGCTCTTTGGTGGTGATGAAATTCACCGAGAGTCCGTTGACGCTACGATAAAGGAGTGGAGGATGCAACGAAGACCGAGCTCCTCGCACACTTCCTCCAGTACACGGTCGGATCCTTTCAATCGACCCAACAACGGTTCAAGCAGATCATGCCCTGTGTGGACATGCTCATGTACAAGACCAAATCCCAGATGTCCACCGTCGGGAATATTTGATTTGTCGTTGACTAAATCAACTAGCGCTTGCTTGAGTTGAAGATAGAGCGGGAAGAAGATCGAGGAGGTGCCGGGTTGGATATGCTTTTGATAGAGGTTATAGGTCAATGTGACACAGTAACCGGATATGATGGACAAGGCTTTATATCCATGTCACCGTAGAATGTGACGAAGCACAGAGGGTACGGGGGGAGTCGCAAAGTGATTGGCGAAACCGAGGGTTCACTCCTGTTCACCCTGACGGGGTACGAATCGACCATCGCCATGAGCAGTAGGAAGGAGGACGACCAATGACTCGAACATCTCCTGGCCGCGTGGCGTGTCCTCGTGTGGCTAGAAGAAGTGCAACAGTCGATCAAGAAGGACGATACTATCAATTAAATAACCGAAGCCCCATACCATATACGTTCAACTTGTACAACTCAGGCTCCATCGTCGCGTGGCTCTGGGCGAGCAACGCCTTTGACATCTGCTCGCGAATTCTAAGGTCGCATGGATCGAGGAACGTCGCAAACGAAGTGGTTCCACCTTTCCTGCTCTCCTGTACGACGCGACTAATACGCTCTCTCCGTTTCGGCCAAACTCAGCCGGTTTGCAAGCGCGATATGACACTTTGAGGCCGTCCTGCCTGTGGTTGAACAAATCGACACCACTACACACTTGGAAGTTAGACACGACAGGTTCAGTTGGCGTTGCTCACCGAGGGAGGTCACCGTCCAGGTATAGGATAAACCGATGAACAGGCTGCGATCGTGCAACGCCGTCTGCAACGCGACAGCTTTGTCAAAGAAACGTTCTGTCTTGTAGATCATCCGGGTCACGGTGAGGAGCAAGTGAGGAGAGTACGATCCCTGACTCCATTCAAGCAACGACGAACAGCGGACCAGCGGCGCGTCGAGGCCGGACAGTGGTAAACTCAATGCAGAAGGCTTAGATTGTAAGTAGTTACTGTCTCGTTGTTTGCATTTATTTGTATCATAGCTTGGTTGAACTACGCTTCGGACCAAAGACTCTCTTGTTCTGGTATGTTGTGTCCTGAATTGTGTCGTGAAGCTACACGAACGACGTCGTCCAGGTTGGGTGCTTCTATGCTGTTGCAGCCTACTTAGGGTACGTGTACGTGTTGACCATTTGGAACTAGACTGGAAAGAGCACAATCATGCTCATTTAGCGATCGGACATCTAAATGTTGCCTACGTGAGATACTAGTCGCAGCATGCCATGCTGATCCCATGATAGTATGGATCGCTGGAATTTAACTTGCTCTCCCACCAGCAAAGGAATCAAATTGAATTTTCCCGATCAGTGTTGCTCAATTATCACAGCTCGGCCCCGCGCGACACTGTGTCCGCGATATCGTGCAAGAATAGAGCGTTTCCCAAGGGCACGCCAGAGTTTATCCAACTCCTGACTTTGACGACTCTTGATCTGCAATCTGGCCGCCAGTGTAAGCATGTGACTCACGTACGAACTACATTGCTGAATGCACCTTTGAAGGATTGCTCTGCATTCCGTCACCACCCCTCTTTCAACCATGCGGTAACAGCCCTCTCCTTGTCGTTGTTGTCTTCTTCAAGCAATAATTGCTTGGCCGGAGACTGATTGTCATCTCTTGGCTGGATGGTCCTTGCTTCCGGGACCATACTGTCTTTATACATTTACTTCACTAGCTTGGTCTTGTGGTGCAACCCTCCATGCGGTGGACCAGCCAAAACCAGCTCGGGGAATGATATTTAATACATGCAATACTCAGTCTTCTTACGGTTCCTTGGTGCCTTTGCATCTTCCTTCTATCCGCATCATGGTTACCCTTCGCTCCGGCATTACTGCCTCACTGATTTTTTCATTTCTGCTTGGATCAATTCATGCTATTCCGCTGGCAGAAAAACTTGGCCGCCTCAGTCCCCCTGCTCGTGACCTTTTAAAGAGGACTACACCAACTCCGCCCCACTTCTTAGCCTACAACGACAGATGGCTCAGCCAATTTCCCACTGCATCAGATCTCGAAGTAAGCAAAATGTGCATATTTGAGTTGACATTCCCACCTCTGATGTTCGCTTACCCAAGGGATTCAACGTTTTGCAAGTGTTTACCCGATCGGGCTGGTCATGCGATTAATTCCATTTTCAGTGCTCTCACCTTTTTGTTGGCTTCTGGTTCGGTCGACGAGGCCCAGAACTGGCAGGAACTGACGGCCAGTCAGCGGAGTTCTTACTTATCAGAGTATAACGCCGCTGGAATCTCGTTGATCGTCTCTGCTTTTGGATCCACGGAGACGCCAACTTCATCGGGACTCGATCCTGTGAACACAGCAGACTCAATTGCTGCTTGGGTGACCCAATACGGGGTCCTGGGTGTTGACGTTGATTATGAGGTTCTTCCTGGATCCTTGTTTGATTTTTGCAACGTAACGATGACTTTCCGGGACAGGATTTCAATGCATTTAACAGCGGAAATGGCTCTGCTGAGACATGGTTAATCAGCTTCACCAAGCAGCTCCGAACGCAGCTTCCCCAGGGAGAGTACATTATCACTCATGCTCGTCAGTCTTTTCTCATGCGTCTCGTTCCACAATGTCGACTTTTTCTTCGTAGCTGTCGCACCATGGTAAAACTTATCACCAAGCCGGTATAGATTGATGGTAAGCTGATTTGAACTCAGGTTTTCCCCTAATTTTTGGTCCGGAGGAGGATACCTCGCAGTCGACAAAAGCGTCGGGTCGTTGATTGATTGGGCAAGTGCACATAGTTTTCTCTTTTGTTCATTTGACTGACTGCTCTCCTAGTACAACGTTCAAGTATGTTCGCTGACTTTATTTCATCGACGATCACTAACTCGTTGATCGCGACGCAGTTCTACAATCGTGGGTTCTCTCTTTGATTCTCGGATATGACATTCCGACGCATCTTCTGCAGAGGGAGCTACGGAATATACGACATGCGCTGGCCTCCTAACAGCCTCTTCGTCGGCCTGGCCAGAAACGGCTCTCTTCCAAATCTCCGCCAATGGTGTCTCGCTCGACAAACTCGTCATTGGAAAGCCAGGCACGGGCTCGGATGCGAGCAACGGGTACATGGACCCTTCGACGCTCGCAACCTGTGTCGCACAAGCTGCTTCCGAGGGATGGGGTAAGTCCCTTCTCCCCTTGTTTTCTGGTGAGATCACACGTGCTCATTCGTGACACTTCAGATGCCGGCGTGATGGTATGGCAGGTATGTCCCCGAATCATGTATCGTGCCTTTATTTATAAACCAATTCTTGGTTGGCTATGGGGCGACAGTATCCCGATGCGACGTCGGCATGGATCGAGACCGTCCGAGGGAATACGTGGCCCATCACTGGTTCCCCATCTCCGACGACCACGACGACCCTCTCCACATCAACGTCGACCTCTCTTATGAGCACTACCAGCCCCTTTCCTACGGGTGCGACCAGCCCAGCGCCTACGAGCACCGGTGCGCCGGGGAGCTGTTCGGGCGTCTCCGCATGGGTGAACAGTGTGGCTGTAAGTCGCAACTCGACTACATGGATGTCAGGCCTTGCTCACCTCGAGCCTCACATATACACTCTAGTACACCACTGGGAACCAAGTCATTTATAAGTATGTACACGTCTCCAATATTGGACTCATACTAATACACCCCTACAGCGGTGATCTCTGGACTGCGAGCCAATGGAACGAAAATGAGACCCCAGGAGGTGAGCACGCGCTTGGCTTCACTTTCGTCCCGGCATTGGGAGTCTCATGGAAATGTATGCAACGTTCAAGGCTCCTCTGGTGCCTGGACATATGACGGCGCGTGCTCGAGTGGCACCACAGCCACTCCGACGGCTACGAGGACTCCCCTAACCACGACTGCGATTTCGACGACCACGACGACCACTTCGACGACCTCAACGTCTACTTCAACAACTGCAACGCCCACTTCGACAACTACGACAGCTACTCCGATGACTACAACGGCTACTCCGACAACTACAACGGCAAGCCCATCGCCTACGAGCTGCGCGGGTGTCTCTGCACGGGTCAACAACGTCGCTGTAAGTTTCGACTCGTCTACACGATGTCAACTTGTGATTCTGATTCTCTCTTCTCTACTCTAGTACACCATCGGGAACCAAGTCACCTACAAGTGCGTACATCGATTCGCGTCCCTGCGCTCTGCTGGGTATGATAACTGACTTGGACGGACACTGACGCGCCCTTCACCCCTTCTAGCGGTGACCTGTGGACTGCAACCCAGTGGAATGAGGCTGAAACACCAGGAGGTGAGTGTGTTCAGTGCCGTCTGTCGTTCGGGCTGGATTTCCCATACATGCCTATTTGTGATGACCAGGTTCCTCGGGCGCTTGGGCATATGACAATGCGTGCTAGAAGTCCCGATTCCATGTTGTGCACAAGCCAGAGGCGCCCTGGCGCAGGCTGATATGCATTCAGAGTTGCGCTAGATGGATGAATAGAAATGGAACGACGAGCATGACTGTATCATGATGTACGATTAGGTTTGTAGGAGTATGTTTCAATGCCAAGAACTTCACGCGAGTGAGTCTGGCATGCCAACTGAGAACATACAATCGCAGTCGAGCACAGATGGACTCCATGCAATCGGCAGGCCGGGGATCTTGTCCTACCAATTGGATTCGCTGTAAACTTCTTCATGCCGCCGCGTTTCCACCTGAATCAGAGAGATGTAGCCAAGACATATAACCTCCCCCGCAAGCTAATCTGGTGACCAGCGTCTAAAAGAGATTGCGCAACTCCTTTTAGAAAAATCGTTTCAGCCGCTAGCCTTTTGGGGAATAACAGCCGCCGCAACACGTGCTATTCCTGACAGAATTCATCACTGGTATCATCGTTTCACTGACCCGCACAGCTGACACTCACGACAATGGCGTCTACACCGGTAGCTTCATCGTCGACCATGCCTGGTATGTCACGGTGAATTAGTCGAGATGTGAATCTTACCTCTGTGAAGAGCCATCTTCGCCTGCAACGGAAACTATCACTCCTGGCCGGGTGGTGGTGGCATTCGCAGGAAATGCCAGATATATTGTGGGTGGCGGCAAAATCAAGGGGGTTCAGGTTCGGCGAGTCGCTGATGGCCAACAAATGGCTTCCATGGAAGCGGAGGGTGTCACATGCCTCACTGCGACAAGGGATGGTAAATGGATCGCTGCGGGAACGACCAGAGGAGAGGTGTTTCTGTGGGACGCCAAGACATATGAACGACTCTTTGAACACCAAGAGCCCTGTGCCATCACCGAGGTCGAGTTCCCCCCCGACTCGAACGCTGGTCACGCTCTGAATCTTGAACTCGGTTGGTCGACTACCCGCACAACAACCACTTGGGACATTCCAAGCGGGCAACGAGTGCAAACACTTGATCACTCAGATCAGAATGAACTTGGATTCTTCAGGTTAGAGACCTATCCCTTCGCGATAGCCACTGAGACCTCTGTCCGAGTATACGACGTTGGCATCGGTCGTCTTCTCGTGGAAATCCCAGTGCGAGTAACCTCACCCTACCTTGGCTGGTTCGGACGCTACCATATCTTTACCATTTCCAATGACACAATCAAGGAACTTGATGTCGCCACCAGTTCAACAATCGCAGAGTGGCCAGTTCCCTACAGCGAGTACGCGTGCATTGCCCTTCCCGGGCATGAGACATTCATCGCATACTCTGCACAACACACAGTCACGTTTTGGGATACGTCCACACGTACCAAGTCTGGTCTCATTGAACGCCCTCTAGAAATATCTTCCATCGCATTCTCCCCAGATGATCGGCGCCTCGCAATTGGTGGATTGGACGGAGAAGTCGTCATCCAAAATCTCGAAGACTCGTGGTATCCCACTGTAAGTACATGTATCACTGGACAAAATTGGGTATTCCGATGGTTTTAATACTAACTAGATTCGGTCTTCGTTAAATGTCAGAACTGATCAGCTTCTATTCAGGCACCGTGTGTTCATATCGCCGAGGCTGCGATTGACTTGAGCGAACGGGACCGGCCCAAGGCATCACTAATAGATACAGCCGTCACTTCTCACCACCATGCATTCATCAAGCAGTCCCTCGTACGAGTCTTGATCAAGCGAAGCAAAGCATACACGGCAGACGGTTTTTGGGAACTGGCATTAAATGACGCAAACAAGGTGGATTGCTTTGCGTCACGCAGGCTAGTTCCCGTTGATAGATCACCATTAGGTTATCGAGCTCGATCCGTCGTCCCCATGGGGCTACGAGAGGAAGCACGCAGCGTTACACACGGCAGGACAGTACGAAACCGCGATCAATGCATTCGAGGTGATGCTATCCAAGATATTGCAATCATCTGATCCGGACACTCGCGGTATGGCTGCTAACACGACGTTGCATCCGTTGACCGACACCTCCTGCTAGTGCTCCAACGCCACTACATAAATCCAACGAATACGATGGCTGTTATCCGACGTGCTGTTCAGGATGCTATCCGTGACTCTCCTCCGGTGCTCATTAATACCACCTCCGGCAGACTCATGGATAAATCAGAACAAGCCGCGTCATTTGAATCACTTCCGGTCTTCAAAAAGTTGATCTCTTCCATGACAACCATCATCGACCATACTCACATTGAACGTGACGTGTCGCAGTACTACCGTTATGCCATGCTTTCGCACACGTGGGAAGACAATGAACCCTTGTTTAGCATGGTCACTCGCGTCATAGTTCATGATCTCGAGGATCCCCCCACCAACGACAAGCTAAAAATGTTCTGCAATATCGTGCAGGAAGATGGCTTGCATTGGGCTTGGAGCGATACTTGTTGTATCAACAAGGAGGATATCTTCGTTCTCCAAGAAGCACTGGATTCGATGTTCAAGTGGTACCAGCGTTCTGCCTTGACTGTCATTTTGCTCCGCGATGTCTGCTCTCCGTCAAAGTACAGTGACCTTATCAGGAGTGCCTGGAACACTCGAGTGTGGACATTCTATGAATACCAAGCCTCGAACGTCGTTCGATTCTATACAGAGGACGGGATATTTTACAGGGATATCAATCTACAAAATCACAAAGAGTCGCCCGATATCCTGGAAGAGATGGAGGAGGCGACGGGTATCTCGACACGAGCCCTGGGATCACTTCAACCTGGACTAGACAACATCCGAGAGAAGCTACACCTTGTTTCGAGACGAGAGACGACCCTCGTCGAGGATGAGGCATATTCACTGTTTGGGATATTCTCCATGTCCGTGTCAGTGGTATACGGCGATGTGGACAAAGCGCTCGGGAGGTTGCTGGGACAGGTACTCTCGAACTCTGGAGATGCGAGCATTCTCGCATGGACTGGGAGATCTGGAAGCTTCAATAGCTGCCTTCCAGGCCGCATTCGTGCTTTCAGCCAATTGTCGACCTTATACATCCCGCCACCCATTGTGCGCACCGAAATGGAGGCCATCGTTGCCTCCTTACAAGCCGCTTCGCTTAACCCTGACTTGATCATTGATTTGCATGATCGGCTCCAAGAGTTTCCTGCACCGCTGTTTGTAGGACAACACCTGAAGCTTCCGTGTCTTGCTTTTCAGCTCGAGCTCGTTTCCGAGAGTGGCTCGGAACAAGCATTCCGTGCACAGACATCCGAGCTCGGCATTGTAGAGATTAGGACTGCAGAAGACCTCTTTCAGATGGATTCTCTGATTCTTGTCCACCCTTGGATCGGCTTTCTCCTTGGCCAGGCAGAGACAATATCCGAGGAAGTGTACGACGAGTCACCATCTGCAAATGAGCCAACTGTCCCTACATCACCCGTGGACAGGCAAACAGAGACCCTCCCGCTTATCGCTCGCCTGAGACAGCCGTTCGGCGCCTTGTTGCTCACGCCGATCCGTGAAGATGTCACAAAATACAGGAGAGTTGCCTCGGAGAGTCTTATCACTGCCCAGGTACAGGAGGACACGCCGTTGGAGGACCTGATAAACAGTCTGCGCATATTGGACGTGGTCTGATGTCATCTATCAGTTAGACGCTCTTTTGCTCCTCATCCAATGTTAGTGTGCCATATTGCCTTTACTTTCTTAATGCTAGTAGCTGACATCTATGAATTACTTTTGAGTCTCGTTATAGCTCCCCCGCGCTGTCTTGCTGTCGTACATACATATATCACCTATGAGTAACCGCCTTTATTTTTATTGCTCTAGAGTCTTGGTCTCTCTCTTAAGATCCACCTACCGGAGAAATATTACTGTAACTAGATGATACTGCTGAGAACGTGCCTCGTCTCTCGGACGCAACTGAGAACCCGAAAAAAAGACACATACTTGCTTGTCGAAGCTCTGCGCATACATGGCATGAAACGGGTCACGTCGCTACCCACGGATATGACCGTGGTCGTTATTTATCCGCACCTCCATCCAGTGGAATGTGCTCATTGACCCCATACCTGCGGCCTTTGCGAAGACGACTTGAGCGCTTCAAGGATTCCTACCTCGAGGACAGTGCGGACAAGTAACCTGAGTAAAATGGCGTTCAGTTGCCGAGTATCACTGTCAAGCAGGTGATCGATCGTGTGGAAGGGCAATGTAGGATCACACTCAGAACGATTTTATGCCAAGGAGATGAAGATTGGCAAATGGCACTTACAATGCTATCAACGATAATCTTACTTCGAGTCTGGAACCACCACTTGTCCGTTGTGATACAATAAACGACAAGAGTTGATTGAGGAGCCCTTTCTCGTTTGCAGCGACCTCGCTTTCAAGCTTCTTCCGCCGAGGTATTGATCAGAAATACACATGTAACGTGCTGCAAACAGCAACGGACCTCTGAATGAGTGGCAGAACTTTTCTGCTATGAGTTCTCTAATATGTGGTCCTAGTACTAGTGGTTCTGAGTTGGCGTTATGTTAACGGAAAGAATTGGACATACATGTTGTGCAAGCATACACAGCCCCCGCTGCAACACGTGTTCCTCCTGTTACAGTTATCACCCTGGCCTCAACGCCTCGACGCCCAACTCTCACAACCACTCTGTGATACTCGTGTTCACAATAGTGGCTTCGTCGTCGACAATGTCACTGTCTGGTGCGTCTTGATGAATTTAAAGCCTCGGAGGTACACTGATGTATATCATTGGTGAAGAGGCATCCTCACTAACGGAAACCGGCACCAACGGCCGGGTGGTGGTGGCATTTGTAGGAAATACCAGGTATATTGTCGGCGGTGGAAAGCTTGAGGGGATTCACGTTCGACGAGTTGCAGATGGCCAACGAGTGGCATCCATGCAAGTTGAGGACGTCACTTATCTCGCTGGGTCGGAAGACGGCAAATGGATCGCAGCGGGAACAGCCAGGGGAGAGGTATTTGTGTGGAACGCCGAGACATACGAACGGGTCATGAAACACAAGGAATCATATCCCATCACTGAAGTCGTGTTCTCCGGCTCGACAGAACTCGATTGGTCGACGGAGAGGTCAAGCACTGTTTGGAACGTCTCAACCCGCAAACAGATACAAACATTTGACCATGGTCAGACCAGCGCACTAGGGTACTTCAGATCCGAAACCTATCCATTCGCGATAGCCACCGAAAACTCCGTTCGGGTATACGACAACAGCGATGGTCGTTTACTCCATGAGATCCCAGTGCAAGTAACCTCACCCTACATCTGCTGGCTTGGACAGCGCCACATCTTTGTCGTATCCAATAACACAATCAAGCAACTTGATGCGGTTACTGGTTTGATGGTCGCAGAGTGGTCCGTTGCCTGTAGTGATTACTCATGCATTACCCTTCCCCTCCACCAGAAATTCATCGCATATTCTGCGAGACAAACTGTCACTTTTTGGAACACAACCACACGCACCAAGTCTGGTCTCATTGAACGCCCCCTAGAAATATCTTCCATTGCATTCTCCCCGGATTGCAATCTTCTCGCAATTGGTGGACTGAACGGAGAAGTCATCATCCATGATCTCAGATGGTATACTGATGTAAGTACATGTGTCCTTGGACTAAATACCACTGCCAACTTGGCACATTCGAGCGGTCATACTAATAATAAATTCGGTCCTCGTCAAGAATCGAAACTTATTGCCTTTTATCTCAGGCACCATGTATTCATACCACCCAGGCTGGACTTGATTCATGGGAACAGGGCTGCCCTGAAGCATCACCAACGGATGTAGCTGCCACTTCTCTCTCACGCGCATCCATCAAGCAGTCTCTCGTACGAGTTCTGATTAAGCGAAGCAAGGCCTACATCGCGGATGGTTTTTGGGTGTTGGCGTTGGATGACGCAAACAAGGCGCGTCGCTTTGTGTCACGCAGGCTAGTTTCCGTCAACAGATCACCTTCAGGTCATCGAGCTCGATCCATCATCCCCATGGGGTTACGAGAGGAAGCACGCAGCATTACACAAGGGAGGACAGTATGAAAATGCGATCAATGCATTCGAGGTGATGCTATCCAAGATGTCGCAATCATCTGATCCGGACACTCACGGTATGGCTGCTAACACAACGTTGTATTCATTTACCGACATCCTCTGCTTGGTCTCCTCCGTGCG
>JBBPUH010000520.1:0-10930 GCA_038094555.1 Boletus aff. phaeocephalus
ACCATTGAAGGGAAGACATACCATCCACCTGCACCAAAGTGAACATCTTGCTTTTGGTATGAGTGACCCATGTGACCATTGAAGGGAGGACCCACTGTGCACATGAGTGACCTGCACAACCATTGAGGGGAGGACATATCACCTGCCCATTCACCCACACCTTGCTCCCCCCTGAAAAGTGAGCATTTTACTTTTTACATGGAGTGCCACTACCCTACCCTCATGTAAAGTGCTCCTGGTACTGCTCAAATGTGCAGTGGTTAATATAATGGTTCAAATAAAATGTGTCACCCATCAGCATTGGATAATTGCAAATCCAAGCTGGATCCATGACATTGTTTGAAAACTTGGGGACCAGATGACAAGGTTGGATGACTTGGGACATGAGAATCATGGTGGTGTTTGATTGATGATTGTGCATTGAGCGAGAGAGTCAGAACATTTGGATTAAGTTGTCGACCTGATTAGACAGCTTGAACCAGTGAACGTATGCAAGAGTTTCTGGGAATTTCCCAAGATGCAGAGAAAGTTGAAAGATGACACAGATCTCAGCCACACATACAGTGGCTCAAAAAAGTGTCCCAATGTTTAGTGATTTTGGAAAGATTGGAAAATAATAGAAGAACAAGAATGAATTAAGTAAAGTACTTGCAAGATGGATGAAAGTATATGCTCTTGGCATTATGAAACATCTCTGGTTTATGTAATTTGGTTGCCATGGAAGTGAGGTACAAGCATTTCAAAATGACATGTCATTGGGACACATATTTGACACTATATTTAACAACCATTATATCATATGTAACATAGGATTTTGATAGCTGTTGATGGTTGCTATGTTACCAAGCTGTGTATTTATGTAAATGACATAACTCCAAGCAATGTAGACACCCTATGTCCCACTTCAATTGACCTCACCACATCATAAAGTGCATTCATATCCATCAAAGCCAAAAATCTCATTCTCTCTGAATTTGGCCTTTTTGCCAAACAAATTGCATCCAAGACCAGTCTGGGGAAGTCCACTGTGGCTAGAGCCATCAAGAAGATCCTTTAGAAAAGGAGAATATCAAGTTAGAACATCCTTTCAAGCTTTCTTTTCTTAACAAGAGAAGTATTGCTTTTAGTATTACATTGAAAAGGTTGACAATGCTGTTCAAGCCACCAATCTTATCAACCATGCCTCTGCCTCTTCTATCTCTGTCCAAGCTGTCTGAAATATTCTCAAGGCTGCATCTTTAAAGGCTATAATCAAGAAAAAAAGCCCCTCTTGTCTATCAAATATAGAAAGAGAGGTTGGATTGTGCTATCAAATAAAAGGATGATTGTGGGAAACTATATAGAGTGGAGTTATTTTGTCAGATGAGACAAATACCAGTAGAATTGGGTCAAATAAAATGATATATATATGAACAAAAAATATAAGCCTATATAGAACAAGAAGATTTAAAGAATAGTAAAGTTATAAGGAAGTTCCTTGATGGTTTGAGAATTCATAAATTGGGATAGAGTTGGGATAGTTGTAGTGGCAGAGGGGAGAATGGATACTAAGTAGGATGTGTCCATTTTCAAGAACAATCTGCTTTCTAATAAGAAAAACTTAACAATTTCTGAAGTAAGCATTATCTTTTAATAAGATAATGGCTTAAAACACTCCTTCAAAATGGTTCAAAACTTGACTTGGCCATAGTAGACTTCCCTAGACCAGTTTTGGATATAATCTGTCTGACCAGAAAGCCAGATTTAAAAAGAATAAGAATATTGGCTTTAATCAAGATAGAAATAAACTTTATGGTATAGTAAGCTCAATTAAAGTAGGACATAGGATGTTTACATTGCTGGAGTTATGTCATTTACATAAATACACAGCTTGGTAACATAGCAACCATCAACAGCTATCAAAATCCTATATTACATATGATATAATGGTTGTTAAATATAGTGTCAAATATGTGTCCCAATGACATGTCATTTTGAAATGCTTGTACCTCACTCCCATGACAACCAAATTACATAAACCAGAGATGTTTCATAATGCCAAGAGCATATACTTTCATCCATCTTGCAAGTACTTTACCTAATTCATTCTTGTTCTTCTATTATTTTCCAATCTTTTCAAAATCACTAAACATTGGGACACTTTTTTGAGCCACTGTAGGCCTTTGAATATAGATTAGATATGTGTTACGATTCATGCTTATTCTTTTCTTTCTCGCATGGTTTCACCTTAGCTCCTTGGACTTAACTTTCTTTTCACCGCTGACTCACCAATTCTCCGTCATGTTTCACTTGCTTCGTCAGTGGTCACTTCCACCACTTTCCATGATGTTCCATTCTTACTAAGTCACTACTTCTCTATGCCTGCCCTTACGATTTCCCAAAGGTATATAACCCTTCGATACCGCTCCAATGTACTTTAGCTTAGATCTCCTTGAGTCTCCTCTGAATCTACCTGATTCTCCCTTCGCTTTAAGCCCAGGCATTAGACCTGTCCTTGAACCCTTGAACCAGTCGCTCCCACTGCTGAGTGGAGTGTCTTCCTTGGACTTTGCACTACCATTGAGTGTGCACTTTCTTTGAACCTTCCTTGAACTTATATCTCGAGGCTATGCTCATCCCTACCCAGGCCAAGTGTAACAAAAGATCTAAGCTATCTTTGCAGCTACCATCGCCGTAGTCCCGCCCCACCATATCCCAACAAACTCGCATCCCTCCCTCTCTCTGGGGACTCTCTCCCAGAAAGAATGAACCAATTGACTCTTCCTCTGACAAAAGGAAAGAACCCCCTGAACCCCAAGATCTCGATATTATCCTTACCGATAAGGAGGATGACACCCTTGAACTCTCCCACCGCCTCTCTTCCACCCTGAATATTCCCAGAGCCCCCACTCTGCCTTCTCCCACCCCCATTGACAGGACAGATCTTCGGACCCCCTCCTATCTCCGGCATCCCAGTACACCGCTCCTCTCTCCCACCAAACCCAACTCCAACTCCCATGGCCACAAAATCCTCTGAGCTCTGCATTGGCACCCCTGAGAACTATGATGGTTCTCCCACCAAGGCTGTACAATGGTTGAACAGCATGCGATTTTACCTTGCCGTCAATGACCAAGTTTACAACACAGACGCCAAGAAGATAGCCTATGCGCTGTCTTACATGACCCTCGGATTGGCTCTAACGTGGGCCAACACCTTCTAGCAGAAGGCCATCTCTGCCACTGCTATCACCTTCAGAACCTTTGAGGACTTCTGTGATGCTTTCCAGAAGACCTTCACCCACCAGTACACCCTAGCCAACGCCATCTCCTGGCTTTCTACCACCCAAATGGAATATATTTCCTCCAAAAAATCCTACATTCCCAGCCTCACCGAATACACCACAGATTTTCAGAGCAACATCGCCCTTTTGGGCATCACCGATGAGAATGTTCTCATCAGCTACTACTCCATCGGGTTGGCAGAACCCATCATGCGAAACATCTATCACCTCGACTCCCTTCCCACGAAAATTAAGGATTGGTACAAGAAGGCTGCACTCTTCGATTCCCAATTTGTGCAGGCCCAGGAAACCGCAAGGCTTCATGCTGGGAAGACCTCCCGGGTCACACACTGATCTTACACCACTCCCACCCCCACCCCTGCCAGAGACCCTAATGCCATGGATGCAGATGCTGTAAGAGTGTCTAAACTCACCCCCGCCGAACGAAAACATTGCATCGAAAAAGGACTTTGCTTCCATTGCCAATGAAGCGGTCACCTAAGTGGGGAATGTCCCAACTTCACCTCTTCCTCCACTTCTGCCCCCAAGAACCAGAAGGTCCGAAAGGTCCAGAAGATAGCTAAGAAAGACAAAGAAGTTCCCAAACTCATTGAGCTTGAGGACAGTGGTGACGAAGAAGAAACCGTTAGGAAGGTTTCTTTCCAATGGGATTTTTAAACTGGGGAACTCGTTCGACACAAGTCTCCCCTTCCTTTACGTGTGCTCCTGTAATTGTATCATCCTCTTTGAAAGCAATGAAACTCCCTATTCAGCTTATCGAACCCTCGCACACCATGAAAGTCATCAATGCTCACGCTCTTGTTGATAGCAGAGCGGACATGTCCTGCATTGACTGGCAATTCATCAGGAAACATTGACTCCCTACCCAGAAACTTGCCGAACCCATCACCGTCCGAAACGTCGACCAATCTACCAACAAGAACGGCTCGATCCACTTCACCTCTACCTTGTTCATCAATGTAGAAGGCATCACCCACAAAGTCCTATTCTATGTCATGAACTGTGGAAACGAGAACGTCATCCTGGGACTTCCCTGGTTGAAACAAACCAACCCCACCATTGATTGGATCCAACAGACTATCAACATCTCCGAATCCTCTGATTAATCCTCCGAACTCTACCAACTCCACACCGCTGACCAACTTCACCACGACTCCCATCTGAAACGATGGACACCATCTGCTCGTCCCCCCAAACATGTCAACGTTCACGCTGTCCATGACTCCTGACTCTATGAATACCTGCACTATGAGACGGAATTGCAATTCTGTCAACGAGCCAAGGAGGCTCACACTATCAACCGCATAATCTGTTGCGGATCCTGCTTTATTCCTAAAGGCTCCCCCATCATCGCTAAGCTCACCAACGCTACTGAACTCGCCATGGCAGCAGAAAGGGCCAAACCAAAGGTCACCCTCCCCTCCAAATATGAACAATTCTCCTCTGTATTCTCCAAAGACTCCGAACATCTTCCCCCATCTCGCCCCTACAACCACGAAATAAACCTTGATGAATCCTTTACCCTGAAGGTCGGCAAAATCTATCCTCTCTCCCCAGACGAACAGAAAGCCACCAAGGCCTTCCTTGAAGAAAACTTACAAGCTGGAAAGATTTGCCCCTCCAACTCTCCCCAAGCTGCTCCATTCTTCTTCGTAAATAAGAAGGATGGAAAACTATGACCTTGCCAAGACTCCTAATACCTCAATGAACACACCATCCGTGATGCCTACCCCCTTTCTTTGATCTCCGACCTTGTTGATAAACTCAAGGATGCCAAGGTCTTTACCAAATTCAATGTTCGATGGGGATACAACAACATCAGGATAAAGGATGGTCACCAATGGAAGGCGGCATTCATCACCTACAAAGGACTCTTCGAACCACTAGTCATGTTCTTCAGTCTTACCAACTCACCTGCCACCTTCCAAAGATTCATGAACAACTCCTTCAGAGATATGATAGCTAAAGGATGGCTCGTCATTTACATGGATGACCTCTTGATTTTCTCCCCTGATGAAAAGACCCACACTGAATGTATCAAGTGTGTTCTCCAGAGAATGCAGGAACTTGACCTTCACCTGAAGCTTGAAAAGTGCACCTTCGCCGCCAAAGAGGTAGAATACCTCGGAATGATTGTCAAACCTGGACAACTCGCTATGGACCCTGTCAAGCTTGATGGGATCGCCAAATGGCTGACTCCCACCAAGGTCAAGAAAGTATGATCATTCTTAGGCTTCGCCAACTTCTACAGACGCTTCATCCCTGACTATTCCACTGTCGCTTGCTCCCTCATTGACCTCACAAAGAAATCCTCTGGATGGGATTGGACCAATGCTTGTCAAAAGTCTTTCGACTCATTGAAACATCTCTTCCTCTTGAAACCTGTCCTTCACCTCCCCGATCCCTCCACACCTTTTGCCATCGCCACTGATGCCTCAAAATATGTCTGAGGCGCTATCCTTCTCCAAACCAACTCAAACGGTGACTGGCACCCCTGCTCCTACTTGTCGACTTCATTCTCTCCCACAGAACGCAACTACGACATTTATGACTGAGAACTCCTTGCCATCATCTGCGCCTTGAAGTCTTGGAGACATTATCTCCATGGCTCCCTGTTCCCCATCCAGGTCTTTACTGACCATAAGAACCTCACATATTTCCACCAAGCCCAGATCCTCAACCGACGACAAGCTTGTTGGCTCCTTGACCTTGCAGACTTCAACCTGAAAATGGTGCACGTCCCTGGGAAACTCCTTGCTGGTCCTGACGCCCTCTCTTGATGACCAGACCTCCACCCAGAAGACCCAGACAATGAAGGCACAGTTCTCCTCCCCGACTCCCTCTTTGTCCGCATCGTCAATGTTGCTTTGCATCAGAAGGTCTCATCCTCCTCCAAAGATGATCCCCTCATTCTGAATGCACTGCTGGCCCTTGACAGGTTTATTCCCCCTGCCTTCCGCTCTCGTTTATCTGACTGGGCCTTTGACAATGGCATCCTCACCTACCAAGGACGTGTCTACATTCCTCTGGATGAAAAACTACGCTGTTCTATTGTCGCTCGGTGTCATGACCACACTTCTGCTGGTCATCCCGGATACCTGAAGACTCGGCAGCTTGTCGCAGCAGAGTTCTGGTGGCCAGGTCTTGCCCAATTTGTTAGAAAATATGTCGAAGGATGTTCCTCTTGCCAGCAGGCCAAGACAAACACATACCCCACCGTCCCCTCCACCGCACCAATCAAATCCTCTGCCTCCCGCCCTTTCCAACAAATTTCCTGTGACCTCATCACCGACCTTCCCCTCTCCTCCTCCTTTGACTCTCTCTTGGTCGTGGTAGACCATGGGCTTACTAAGGGGGTGATTCTTTTCCCCACAAAGAAATCTGTTTCCGCCACAGGAATTGCCACGCTTTTCTTCCACAAAGTTTACAAACGCTTCAGACTCTATGACAAAATCATCTCCAACTGTGGTCCCCAGTTCGCTTCCACCTTCGCAAAAGAACTTGGGAAAATCCTCGGATATAACCTCTCCCTATCTACTGCCTATCACCCACAGACTGATGGAGAAATGGAATGTGTAAACCAAGAAGTAGAGACATATCTTCGGATCTACTGTGGGAACAACCCCACCTCATGATCCAAACACATTACCCACGCTGAATTTGCCCATAATCACCGCCCGCATTCCATCACTGGAAAGTCCCCGTTCTACCTCATGATGGGCTATGAACCCCGTGCCCTACCTTCTGTCCTCCCAGACACTGACCTCCCTGCCATCGAAGAACGTCTCAAAGAGCTTACTGCTGCACGAGATGAAGCCCTTGCTGCCCATGAACTCACTCACCAAGTCATGAAAGCTCATGGAAATCAAGGCTTCGTTCCCTTCACCAAAGGAGACAAGGTTTGGCTCGAGGCCAAGAACCTCAAACACCATTCTCCCACTCCTAAGTTTGATCCCAAGCGAGAAGGACCCTTCACCATCACAGAAGTCCTATCTCCCCTCACTTACCGACTTTGCCTACTGAAAACCTGGAAAATTCACCCCATGTTCCACACTTCTCTCTTATCTCCCTACCGCAAAAACAGCATACACGGCCCCAACTTTCCTTCTCCACCACCTGACCTAATCGAAGGAGAAGAAGAATACGAAATAGAAAAGATCCTTTGCCACCACAGACCCCCCTCCCACCGCATGTTCTTGATCCAATGGAAAGGATACTCCACCGAAGAAGATTCTTGGATCCCAGAACGAAATCTCAAACATGCAAAGTCTGCTCTTGAAGAATATAAAAGACTCCACCCTTCCGCTTTCCCTTCCTCATAATCTTCGAACCATCAAACATTTTCTACTATGTCCATCGAACAACTCTCCATTTCTTCTGAATCCTCTATTACGATTTCCTCTCCTTCTTCCACTCAGGCCTCCCCTGGATGGACCATCTCCATTCTTCCAGACAACCTTTCTGATGTTACCCCCATATGCCTTCCTGGCATTATACATGTCTCTGTACCCACCCCCGTCGTTTTCCACCCCTTGTCCCCTAAAACCTTTGGAGCTCACCCAGCTCTACCCCCTGTCATCGCCGTTGACATCCCTCCCCTCGCCGATAACCTTCGTGAAGGACCACCCCCTGCTGACTATGTTTGTGCCCTATCTCATTACCTGGTGGACTCGTGCCTCACCATTCCATTCGAGGCCCACATGGACATGGGTTCCCCCTTCTTCGCTCTATACAAGGCTTATTTGCAAACTCAGCATCTCTCAGTCGTCATCAACAACTTCACTGCCCTCAATTCCACTCCTCTCAATCGCAACTACATTGCCACAGTCCAGGCCTCCATCCTGGAGAACCTCCATACTACTATGTACCAGTTAGGGTTTGGAGAGTTCCTTGTCGACATCGATCGATACACCGTTGAGTTGGCTGCCGAGAATGCCCGCCCCATCTTGCCTTCCATCCATCCCGCCTTGACTCCATGATGACCCTCCTCCCCTTCTATGCCCTCCACGTCCTCTGAGCCTTTGACCCCAGCTGAGCTTGCTGCTGTCCAACAAGCTGAGAACCTCCATGAACGACAATGCCTCCTTGCCGAAGGACCCCCTCCCCCCTCTGATCATCACTACTCTGATGCCTGTCATCAATGCCATCACCTTGGACATTTTTGAATCCATTATCCCCTCTACCAATGTCCTATCATTCAATGTAGGCAATGGCACCCTGGTCATTCTCAAAGGGATTGCCCCTTCGCTACTAGACGACCTTCCGCACGCAATAGGACTATGAATGCTCCCTCTGGTCCCATTCGCAATGGGGGATCTCTGGCTAACCACCTCTCCAATGCCCCATCTCCTCCTCATCACCTGATCCCATCATCCTCCTCATTGTCTTCTTATCATTCCACCAGATCTCGTCAAGGCTCTTCGTCCTCTAACTTGTCTCACTCCTCCCAGTCATCAGGATCTCACCACCGTCGTCCTGTCCCTGTCCCTCCACCTCGCCCTTGCTCTCCCTCCCCTAGAGACAATGTCATTTCCAAAGAAGGTTATTCCAACATCACAGGTTCGCTGGGCTACTCTTATTCCTCTCTTTATGATTACTATTAGGTTCTTCAACGTTGTCTTGAATCTAGTACAGGGGTAATGTTACGATTCATGCTTATTCTTTTTTTTCTCGCACGGTTTCACCTTAGCTCCTCGGACTTAACTTTCTTTTCACCGCTGACTCACCAATTCTCCGTCATATTTCACTTGCTTTGTCAGCGGTCGCTTCCACCACTTTCCATGATGTTCCATTCTTACTAAGTCACTACTTCTCTATGCCTGCCCTTACGATTTCCCAAAGATATATAAACCTTCAATACCGCTCCAATGTACTTTAGCTTAGATCTCCTCGAGTCTCCTCTGAATCTACCTAATTCTCCCTTCGCTCTAAGCCCAGGCATTAGACCTGTCCTTGAACCCTTGAACCAGTCACTCCCACTGCTGAGTGGAGTGTCTTCCTTGGACTTCACACTACCATTGAGTGTGCGCTTACTCTGAACCTCCCTTGAACTTATATCTCGAGGCTATGCTCATCCCTACCTGGGCCAAGCGTAACAATATGTATCTTGTAAATTGCCTTTGCTTACCATGAAACCCACCATGTGCCCAGTATTCTTCATTATCAATAATCAGTGTGGTGTTGAATCTTGCTGGTGTTGGAGGTTCATGAGGTCTGTTAATACACTGTGGATGACATTGAAGCCTTGCAAACAAGTCAGCCACACTATGCTCAAGAGGCCATAATGAGACAAGGATGTTGCTGAAGCAGTCAAAGTGATTGTAGATGCTAGGTTCAAAGCCCTAAAAGTTATCAGGTAGAGTTTAAAGGAAGGCCTTGAGGGCTTGAATGAAACCCACAGCATCATGGTGGTCAATCAAGTACTGGACTGACTTGTTGGGATGGTGAGGCCATTTGGATATGTGGTATTCAGGGCCTTTTAAAAATTCATTTAACCTAAGGGATGGGGTGTCCATCTCAATATCCATATCACTGTCAGTATACTCAGCATCCAAGTTCAAGTCTTCCATAGGAGTGGTGGCTTTGCAGTCATTGCTATGGTACCAATCTAGGTATGTCTTGAACCACATGACTGCTTCCTGGCATTGGAGCCACTTGGTCATTTGGATGGTGTAATCTTTATGGTTGCTCTTTGCATAAGCCTTCTTTGCATAGTTGATATGTAGGCGTTTCAAGTGTTCCAAATTGAGTCCATCAAGACTGCCAAACAACTTGATCGTGCTAGTATAATGCATCAATGAATGTAACTTCAGAATATTAAAATGGTCACAGCATCCAAGTTGAATGAAAATCTCCTTCAGGTTATGGAATGTGTCAAGAGCCTGTTGCATGGCAGCAATTGTGTCATCCATATGTGAATGGAATAAAACAAGATGGATGAAGTCAAGGAGTGTGTAGCAGGACTGGATCACAGCATTATGTGGAGTTATGCCAACTAGAGTGGTTAGAAACATTCGCTGGAGTTGCTTGTGGTCACCGCCAATCCATTGCTTTATCTTGGAGATACCATGCTTCCAGTACCATAGTCCTGGAAAGTAATGCATGGTACAAAACTGATCATTGAGCCTCTGTTTACCCACAAGATCCAATACCCATTTCTTAATATAGTCTTTGAGGATATCTTGTAGGAGTTGGTGCAGAATGTTGGAAGTGATGCAAGCAAAAATATCTGTGTGGGAAAGATTAGACCAAAAGGGTGAATAGATACATAGGTCAAAGGCCATGAGCAACAAATTCTGGTGGGTACTAGCCAGTAGTTTCTGCATGTGAGACTTGTGTTGTTTGGTCTTGATTGCAAGGTGGGAAGAATGTATTTGTTCCTCTTTGGTCAGCTACTACCAAACACTTCAGGCATCTGTTCTCCACACAGCATGCAATAAGGCACTGCTCTGGATGGTCTCCCACATAGGCTGCAATGATAGGAAAGACTTGTTGGATCCTTCCATTAGTGCATACCATCTCAACACCTTCATTCCCAGCTGCTATAAGTGGATGAAGTAGCCTCTTCATGCAATAGTGGAAGAGCCAATATCTGCCAATTGAGTTGTCAATGAAGGAGTGAAGTTTGGACACTGGTAAATAGCCTAGTA